>JARQOC010000236.1:0-109305 GCA_033576535.1 Allobates femoralis
CCCCTACCAATGTAGATCGGCCCCATGCGTGCATCATGGCCCCGTACCCACACAGATCCCCATCAAGCAGCAGCCCCATGCAAGCATCATGCCCCCTACCCACGCAGATTCCCCATCAAGCAGCAGCCCCATGCAAGCATTATGCTCCTCTAACCACTCAGATCCCCATGGAGCACGCAGCAGCCCCATGCAAGCATCATGCCCCCTTACCCACGCAGATCAGCCCCATGGGTGCATCATGCCACCCTACCCACGCAGATCCCTATCAAGCAGCAGCCCCATGCAAGTAACTGCAAAGAACTTGCCCACCTACCCATGCAAATCCCTAGCAAGCAGCATCCCAATGTAAGCATCATGCCCCCCACCCGCAGACCCCCAGCAAGCAGTCCCATCACATGTAAGCATCATGCCCCCCACCCGCAGATCCCCAGCTAGCAGTCCATGTAAGCATTATGTTCCCCTAGCCACTGCCGCAGGCCCCAGCAAACAAGCAGTCCCATGTAAGCAGCAAGCAGTCCCATGTAAGCATTATGTTCCCCTACCTACTGAGATCCCTGAGAAGCAGTCCCATGTATGCATCATGGCCCCTGCAGACCCCCAGCAGGCAGTCCCATGTAAGCATTGTTCCCCTACCACTGAGAATCCCCGGAGAAGCAGTCCCATGTAAGCATCAGGCCCCCACAAACCCCAGCAAGCAGTCCCATGTAAGCATTATGTTCCTCTACCCACTGAGATCCCTGAGAAGCAGTCCCATGTAAACAGACCCCAGCAAGCAGTCCCCCCACAAACCCCCAGCAAGCAGTCCCATGTAAGCATGATGTTCCTCTACCCACTGAGATCCCTGAGCAGTCCCATGTAAACAGACCCCCAGTAAGCAAGCAGTCCTATTTAAGCATTACGCTTCCTTACCTACTCAGATCCCTGAGAAGCAGTTTACACATACAATCAGAAGATTATCCGCCCCAGCCTCACAGAAAAACGCCATAATCCACACTGCAGCACGAGGAAAACAGCCTCACAGAAGCCCGCCATAATCCACACTGCCTGAGGGAAAGGGAGAAGCAGGAGGTAAAAGGAGGGCACGCCCCTGAGATGAGGAGGCCCCGCCTCTTCTAATGACGTCACACCTGCAAGCAGCCTGTATTCTCTAGCATCTACCGTGCTGGAAGAGGAGACACAGGAGGGTAGATGCTAGAGAATACAGGCTGCTTGCAGGTGTGACGTCATTAGAAGAGGCGGGGCCTCCTCTTCTCAGGGGCGTGCCCTCCTTTTACCTCCTGCTTCTCCCTTTCCCTCGGGCAGTGTGGATTATGGCGGGCTTCTGTGAGGCTGTTTTGCTCGTGCTGCAGTGTGGATTATGGCGTTTTTTCTGTGAGGCTGGGGCGGATAATCTTCTGATTGTATGTGTAAACTGCTTCTCAGGGATCTGAGTAGGTAAGGAAGCGTAATGCTTAAATAGGACTGCTTGCTTACTGGGGGTCTGTTTACATGGGACTGCTCAGGGATCTCAGTGGGTAGAGGAACATCATGCTTACATGGGACTGCTTGCTGGGGGTCTGTTTACATGGGACTGCTTCTCGGATCTCAGTGGGTAGAGGAACCTAATGCTTACATGGGACTGCTTGCTGGGGGTTTGTGGGGGCCTGATGCTTACACGGGACTGCTTCTCCGGGGATTCTCAGTGGTAGGGGAACAATGCTTACATGGGACTGCCTGCTGGGGGTCTGCAGGGGCCATGATGCATACATGGGACTGCTTCTCAGGGATCTCAGTAGGTAGGGGAACATAATGCTTACATGGGACTGCTTGCTGCTTACATGGGACTGCTTGTTTGCTGGTGCCTGCGGCAGTGGCTAGGGGAACATAATGCTTACATGGGACTGCTTGCTGGGGGTCTGCGGGTGGGGGGCATGATGCTTACATGTGATGGGACTGCTTGCTGGGGGGTCTGTGGGGGGCATGATGCTTACATTGGGATGCTGCTTGCTAGGGATTTGCATGGGTAGGTGGGCAAGTTCTTTGCAGTTACTTGCATGGGGCTGCTGCTTGATAGGGATCTGCGTCGGTAGGGGGGCATGATGCACCCATGGGGCTAATCTGCGTGGGTAAAGGGGCATGATGCTCGCATGGGGCCTATTATACCAAAAGAGCCATTTGTGAAGGTGGCTCTTATCCCCTACTCCCCAGGGACCTCCTACTTTGTTCCTCAAAAGCGGCCTCGGCACCTGCGCAGATCTCTCAGCTCTCGGGCATCTCACATGGTTCGAATCTGGCGCCTGCGGAAACAGCGTGACTGCGCCTGTTCCCTCCTTGCCAGATTCCCAGCCATGCAGTCTGTATCTATTCTAATAAAACCCTAAGCCAGCTTCTGTCAGTATGTCATCGAAATGACGTCACATTCTGACGGAAGACGGCTGTATCCCTATGCAAGATGGCCGACCGTTAGCGAGAGCGGGGCTAATACTGCCTCACTCTCGCCATCGGCGGACCCTCCTGCACCCCCGCTCCTCCTGCCCCGATCCGCTCTTCCTGCTCCCCGCGGCCCCCATTCACCCTGCCCGCATCCCCCCCCCGCTCCTCAATGATGATAAATATAAAAAAAGCCGATAAGGATACTTAGAAGACCGATGGAGCGCGGCTGCGGAGGGTAAGTATCCTTATGGGCTTTTTTTTATTTTTATCACCATTGAGGAGCGGGGGAGTAAGGGCAGCAGAGAGAGGGGGGCAAGAGGAGCGCCTACATCCTGCAAAAACCCTCCCGGCTCCCCCATCCTGCGTCTCCCACCCCGGCTCCCCCTCCCCCATCCTGCGTCTCGCCCCGGCTTCCCCCCCCCCCCATCCTGCGTCTCGCCCCGGCTTCCCCCCCCCCCATCCTGCGTCTCGCCCCGGCTTCCCCCCCCACCCTGCGTCTCGCCCCGGCTCCCCCCCCCCATCCTGCGTCTCGCCCCGGCTTCCCCCCCCCCCCCCCCCCCCCCCCCCCCCCCCCCCTTGCGTCTCCCCCCCTCCCCCCCCCCCCCCCCCCCCCCCCCCCCCCCCCCCCCCCCCATCCTGCGTCTCGCCCCCCGCTTCCCCCCCCCCCCCCCCTCCCGCCCCCGCTCCCCCCCCCCCCCCCCCATCCGCTCCGCCCCGCTTCCCCCCCCCCCCCCCCCCCCCCCCCCCCCCCCCCCCCCCCCCCCCCCCTCCGCGTCTCGCCCCGCTTCCCCCCCCCCCCCCCCCCCCCCCCCCCCCCCCCCCCCCCACCCCCCTCCGCGTCTCGCCCCGGCTCCCCCCCCCCCCCCATCCTGCGTCTCGCTCCGGCTTCCCCCCCCCCCCCCCCCCCCCCCCCCCATCCTGTGTCTCGCGCTGCTGCGCTGACCACTGAGCCACCGCGCACTCTGCTAACCACTGAGCCGCTGTATACTCTGCTAAGCACTCTGCTGCGGGCAGGAGTGAACCGTGGAACAGCGGCCGGGTGTGGGCAGGAGGGGCCCCCTCTTGCCCTCACCCCGCCGCTGTTCCCCGGCCCCCTCCTGCCCGCACCAAGCCGCTGTCCCCAAGCCCCCTCCTGCCTGCACCCGTCCGCTCTTCCCCGGCCCCTACTGCCTGCACCCGGCCCCCTCCTGCCCGCTGTGCCCTGGCCCTCTCCTGACCGCACCCACCCGCTGTCCCCTCCTGGACTCTGGCACCACTGCTCACTGGCACCGTTGCACACCGATACTGCTGTAGGTATCTACTATATAATTGTCTACTTTTGTCTGTAACGCAAATCCTGTGTTACTGGTCGCGGGCGGCTGGCCTGACCAATCAATCAGCAACAGGGACAGTTTGCCCGCAAATTGGCGCGGCATTTCAACCACGCTTTGCTGATTCGTTGCGCCCGGCCGGTTCTCTTGCCAGCAATCAGCGATATTGGCGCAGGATTTAAACCCAGCTTCCCTTTGCATTATTCTTAAATCTTCATAAATAAACTACATACATAATCTAGAATACACGATGCGTTAGAATCGGGCCACCATCTAGTACAGCATAAGAGCACTCTGGGCGGGATCTGGTGCCTACGTGATACCATCTGACCTCAGCTTCCAGGCAGAGCTCACGAAGATGCCCAAGAGCTGAGAGATCTGCACCACTCGCAAGGAACAGAGTAGGAGGGTCCCGGAGGTGGGGTAACAGCAGCGAGGGGTTTAGGTCCTGGGAGGGGAGTATACCTCCCGGACCTAAAGTAATGTCTCATAAAGTGATTATTTTGGTGTCCGGGTGGGTAGGGGGACAAGAGCCATGTTCACTCCTTCACTAAATGCAGCATAGGCGCTGCTGGAGGTGGCTTTTAGTTTAATCGGCCCTGTGTGGTGACAGGTTCCCTTTAAAACTTTTTTTCTTACTAATAGTATTGGGGGACACAGGACTCTGTGTTTCTGCTCGGCCACCAGGAAGTTTGAAACTACATAAAAAAAGTTGGCTCCACTTTTCGGGCCGTGTTCTGTCCTCGGACTCTGCGGATCAATTTTAGCCTTGTTTCCATAGGAGTCAGGCACAACTTGTATCGAGTGTTTCTGCATGATTTATTTATTTTTTTCTGTTCTAGGTATTGTGGATTTCCCCCATCTACAGCAGGGTCACTGTGGAGAACATTTCATCACTGCTCGTCTCTACAATCCATGTGAGGCCGTTGAAGAGGTGACACTGTGGAGCCTGATAATGTCAGATGAGTATAATCACTCCAAACAACCCTCCCTCTCTCTATCTCTTAGCTTGCTAGGGTTTGCTGTCTTGGGGTCTCTCGCCCCTTTATTTTCTTTTGGGCAAGCTTTCTCCCTCCTCTCCTTTCCGCCTTCTCCCCCTCCTCCTCCTCCTTTTCTGCCTTCTCCCCCCTCCTCCTCCTCCTTCTGCTTCTCCCCCTCGCCTCTCCTTTTCACCTCTCCCCCTCCTCCTCCCTCTTTTCCGCCTTCTTCCCCCTCCTCCTCCCTTTTCCCCTTCTCCCCCCTCCTCCTCCTCCTTTTCCGCTTTCTCCCCCCTCCTCCTACTCCTTTTCCGCCTTCTCCCCCCTCCTCCTCCTCCTTTTCCGCTTTCTGCCCCCTCCTCCTCCTCCTTTTCCGCCTTCTCCCCCCTCCTCCTCCTCCTTTTCCGCCTTCTCCCTCCTCCTTCTCCCCTCCTCCTCCTCTCCCCCCTCCTCCTCCTCCTTTTCCGTCTTCTCCCCTCCTCCTTTTCCGTCTTCTCCCCCCCTCCTCCTCCTTTTCCGCTTCTCCCCCCTCCTCCTTTTCCGTCTTCTCCCCCTCCTCCTTTTCCGCCTTCTCCCCCCTCCTCCTTTTCCGCCTTCTCCCCCTCCTCCTTTTCCGCCTTCTCCCCCTCCTCCTTTTCCGCCTTCTCCCCCCTCCTCCTTTTCCGTCTTCTCCCCCCTCCTCCTTTTCCGTCTTCTCCCCCCTCCTCCTTTTCCGTCTTCTCCCCCTCCTCCTTTTCCGTCTTCTCCCCCTCCTCCTTTTCCGTCTTCTCCCCCTCCTCCTTTTCCGTCTTCTCCCCCTCCCTCCTTTTCCGTCTTCTCCCCCTCCTCCTTTTCCGTCTTCTCCCCCCTCCTCCTTTTCCGTCTTCTCCCCCCTCCTCCTTTTCCGTCTTCTCCCCCTCCTCCTTTTCCGTCTTCTCCCCCTCCTCCTTTTCCGTCTTCTCCCCCTCCTCCTTTTCCGTCTTCTCCCCCTCCTCCTTTTCCGTCTTCTCCCCTCCTCCTTTTCCGTCTTCTCCCCTCCTCCTTTTCCGTCTTCTCCCCCTCCTCCTTTTCCGTCTTCTCCCCCTCCTCCTTTTCCGTCTTCTCCCCTCCTCCTTTTCCGTCTTCTCCCCCTCCTCCTTTTCCGTCTTCTCCCCCTCCTCCTTTTCCGCCCTTCTCCTTTTCCGCCCTCCCCCTTTTGCTCCCTCCTCCTTTTGCTCCCTCTTCCTTTTCCGCCCTCCTCCGCTCCCTCCTCCTTTTCCGCCCTCCTCCGCTTCCTCCTCCTTTTCCGCCCTCCTCCGCTCCCTCCTCCTTTTCCGCCCTCCTCCGCCTTTCTCCACCCTCCTCCGCTTCCTCCGCCTTTCTCCACCCTCCTCCTCCTTTTTTTCCATCTTTCTCGCATTCGCTCCTCCCCTTTCTCCGATTTTAATTTTTTGCAGCCACCAGGTCACCTTGCTGGTTTCCTCACGGGCACCTCCTGGGCTCTGGTCATTTCACATATTCTTCTCTGGGGACATTGGACCTCTGGTGTTATCTGGACGGCTCAAATGGACACTACCTTCCTGTTGCCGCCATATCTCATGGCTACAAGATTGCATGTCCGCGAGTTGCAGGAGATATACCCGCGCTCGTGTCTTCTCCAATGTATTAAACGATAAATTTTATCATGAATACAGAAATCAGATATTTCAACTGAAGCGCAGGGAACTTGGGTCCAAAAGGATTTTGATTTCATTGTAACTTATCTCAGACGTCACTTGTTTATATATTGATTTCTAAATTTCATTGTTCTATATTTGTATAAAAATATGTATAACTTTCTTTTTTTTGTTACAATTATTTTATATATTTGATATAATAAAACTGTTTTGAGAGCAATGGGCAGAATTTTCATTTCTATAATCGATGGCGTATCTAGGGGGGGCACTAGTGGGACATCTGCCCTGAGCACAGCAGGCAGGGGGGCACCGTTGGGCCTTTTGATGCATCGCCCGAGATATCTTCCTGCCGGCTGCATATGTTGCCTTCCCCCCCCATGGTAGGAGCCAGCTATTCTCTGACACGTCGTCAGCTGCCAGTGGGTCAGAGAAACTGCCACATGCTGGTTTCCTGCAATCAGTTTTACAAGTGTCAGACACTCTGTACATTGGAAGCAGCACAATTTTACCGGCAGTCCAGGTCAGGGAGACATCAGCAACGTGATCAGGTCAGTTGACGTCACTTGACAGTGCCTGCAGAGGTGACAGAAGGATGGTGTAAAGCCCTCCATACAGGAGCTGAAGACACTGTTTTCCCCCACCCCCTCCCTTTTCTGTAATGTAATCACTGAAAAGGAGAGAGGGTAGGGAGTGTGGGGGCGATATATGTGAAACAAACAGGAAGGAGGAGGTGGGTGAAGAGTATGTGAATCAAACGGAGGGAGAGGGTGACGTGCTTATTAAAAATCAGTAAGTAATGAAAAAAAATGTGGCCGAAAATATTATCAATACAACTCGTCACGCACATAATAAAGCCCTTACATGACTATTTTGGCACATTTACAGAAAAAGCAGAGCTCTCAATATAAGGCAATGCAAAATGGGAACCAAATCAAAGACACAGCGTTTCTTCGTTTGTGTAATAGCAGCCAAACATAAAAATAAGATCTAAATCTGGTATTGCTATGATTGCACCGATCCAAGAATAAAGCCGTGTAATCACCTATACCGCACAGTATAAATTAAATAAAAGCAATTCTTGACCTGCTGTCGATTTATTTTTCCTCCTAAAGATCTTACTAATGGCCACTATACACGTCCCGATATCGGCGTCCAACTCCGATAAAATGTCACGTAGTTCGTGCGTTGGCCCCGATATCGTTCGTGCGTTGTATGGTGTAAATGTCCAATACGATGCCCGAACGATATCGGGGAAAAAATGAGCCTGCTCTCCAACGCCCCGATATTGGATGGACGATGTGGTGGATTGTGCGGTGTAAAAGCCCAACAACGATGTGGAGTACAACTTCCCCTATTGTCTCCCATGTTAAATAGTCGTTCCTGGGTCGGCTGTACAATGGGGCGTACACATCGCAGTGGCGTTGCCTGCCGATATCGCGCTGTGTAACATCTCCTGTGCGATCTTGGAATTCTGCCCAGAAAAAGAGCGCTCCCGCGGCGTTGTATTCAATATCGGACCGATGTTGGGACGTGTAAAGTGGCCATTAGGCTCGGCTCGCACTTATCTTGTGCTAAACGCTGATCACTTACACCAGGGATTATGTGTAAACATTTGAAATACTTTCCAGTGTCTCCCTCTGCCTCATTAAAGGGCATTTTCCATAAGGGATTCTGTCTGAATAGTGTCTGGCTTATGATCCGACAGTGTCCCTATTTTTAAGCACAAAAGAGCAGGTGACCACAGGTTTGAGTCTGGAGCAAAGCTGTCTCATTAGTAAATGGATCCACCTTGAGTTTCATATGAACCATGTGTTTCAGATATATAGGACGTGCTTAGCTTAGAGCACTGAATACATGTGAACCGATGCAAAATGTTATCTAAGGCCGGTTTTACATCACGATTTTGAGGCGTCAGAGTGTATCAGTTTCAAAATGGATGCGATTTGTGCTCCCATGTAGGCCTATGGGCTCGGATTGTGCTCGGATGTGTCCTTTTTGCCATCCGATTTAAGCAGCCTTCCAATTTATTCACGGAGCCAAAATCACAGCCTGCTGCGATTTTGGTGTCCGTGACTAAAATTGGACACCACAGATCCGTGACAGATCCATGATGGCCCATAGGGCTACACAATGGGAGCCTATGGACATCAGATCCGATATCGGCTCCGTGATTATGTACTGAGCCTGCCCAGAGGCAGTGCCCAGTACATAACCCTGCCTGTCCCTGTGTCGCTCCCTGTCTGTCCCTCTTCTATCTCTGCTCCCCCCTATCCTCTCCCCCTGTCTTATTCCCTGTCCTCTTCCCTCCGGTATCTAAAAAATAAAAAAAATCCTCCCAGAGGATACATTAGTGACTGTCGCATGGAGCCGGCGGAAGGTAATGTATCCTCTGGGAGGATTTATTTTTTTATTTTTTAGATACCGGAGGGGAGAGGATAGGGGTGATGACAGGGGGGAGCAGGCATAAAAGAGGGACAGATAGAGAAGATGCAGGGAGAAAAGGATCCACATGCATCCTGCATCAAATTGGAAACGGATGGCTATTTGCCATCCGATTGCAGGGATCCTGTCAAAACACGGATCCCACGGACAGCCAGAAATCGTGATGTGAAACCGGCCTTATGGTGAGAAAAATGATGGGTAATTAAGCTAATGAATATTCACCTTCTTGAGAATGAGTGTAGATCAATATGCTTGAGATTTCTTCAAGGATGAGTGGGTTTGTGGAGTGGGGGTAGTGTATTAGGAAAGGAGAGGGAAGAGAAAGTCAGTAGATTGAGGTCGGACAGGTAGAGGGGTGGGTTGGAGAGGTTAGTGAATGAACATAGGTGGGGGAATATGAGGTTGAGTGTGTGTGGCCATCTTTATCAGTGGCAGAGGAGGACCATTGAGAGCCAAAAAGGATGCAGTGAGTGATAGAAGTTTAGAGGCAGCAGGGTGGGGAGTGTCAATGGGGATGTTGAAGTCGCCCATGATGGTAGTGGGGATGTCTGCAGAGAGGAAGTGGAGTAGCCAGGTGGTGAAGTGGTCAAGAAAAGTGGAGAATGATCCTGGGGGGGTGGTAGATAACAGCCAACTGAAGTTTGCAGGGGGAGTAGATACGACAGAGTGTACCTTGAAAGAGGGGAGAATAGCAGAGAGTGGCAGTGGGATTGGGGTACAGGACCAATTGTCAGACAGGAGTAAGCCCATCCCTCCATGCTTGTTGCTAGGGCGGGGGGTATGAGAGAGACTGAGTCCACCATAGGAAAGTGCAGCTGAGGAGGCTGCATCGGGGTGAGCCAGGTTTCAGTTATGCCGATTAATGAGAGATTGTTAATGGTGAAGAGGTTGTGGATGTAAGAGAGTTTGTTGCAGATGGAGCGAGTGTTCCATAGTAATCCAGGTAGAGGGATTGGGGGAGCTGGGGCTGGTCGAATGGGTATAAGGTTATTAAGGTTGCGGAGTTTAGAGTTGGAGTGTGGGTATCGGTTAAAAGTAACTGTGGAGATGTGATGAGGGGTCCAGGATTTGGAAATATGTCATCAGCAAGTAGGAGAAACAGGGAGAGGGTCAGATGGTGGGGGTAGGAGAGGTTACGTGCATGTTTGGAGACAAAGGATTGTATGTTGTATGAGAAGAAATAGTTCTGTGGAGGAGGTGAGGTGGCTGGGCAGGATAGAGGGAGAGAGTATTCATTACTGGGTGGATGGATAAATGGAGTTAGTATGAAAAGAAGAAGTATAGGAGTGAGGGTAAAAATAAGAGGAAACATAGTTGACAGTAACTATGTACTGCAGCACGTAGTGATGAGGTGCAGCAGGGGTGAGAAGCAGCCACGGGAGCAGACGCTGCCAGTTATCAGATGCAGCGAAGAGATGTGTGGTAGC
This sequence comes from Allobates femoralis, assembly GCA_033576535.1. Lineage (NCBI taxonomy): Eukaryota > Metazoa > Chordata > Amphibia > Anura > Aromobatidae > Allobates > Allobates femoralis. Next base: position 10,203 of record JARQOC010000236.1, read on the forward strand.
GATGAAGTTGTGTCAAGTCAGGACCAAGTCTATAACACATAGGGATGAGGTATGGCACGGGGTGAGATGCAGACAGGGGTCTGATGTAGCCAGGGATTAAATGCAGTGGAAGGATGTGTGATGGTGATGAAGTTGTGCAAAGTCAGGACTGCATGCGCAAGTGCAGTCAGGGATTAGATGCAGCCAGGAGTCAGATGCAGCTAGGGATCAGGTGCAACTAGGGATCAGATGCAGCTTGAAAGCAGATGCAGCCAGGGGTCAGGTGCAGCTAGGGATCAGATGCAGCCAGGGGTCTGATGTAGCCGGGGATCAGGTGTGGCCGGGGATCAGATGCAGCTGGGGGTCAGCAGCAGCAAGAGATGAGCGGTGGTGATGAATCAATGCCAGGGTGTAGGCTGTTGGCGTTGTGCTGCTGGTGCAGGCATTCGGCAGGGCCTGGTGCGTGGCAAGCCCGTCGGCTTGTACTGTAAGGTGCTTCCCTGGGCCTGTGTCTTTGGTGCAGGACAGGGATGTAGGAGATAGGAGGGGTCGTGGCCAGAGCTAAGAAGCTCCGGGAGGTAGTAGTATAAGTGGACGGGCCAGTATAGAGGTACAGCCGGGGCGGGCCATTACTGAAGATGAATGGAACTGCCAAGCCAGGCCGGGGAGCAGACTGGAGCGGGGGACCCGCTTGCGGCCATCACAGTTGCGGCTGGGAAGGGGTTCGGCAGGTTCGGGCGGTGCTCGCCAGGGGGGTCCAGTGACTTCTCGGCCCGGAGGTTGGTGGATGGGCCTCTGTCAGGGATAGATGTAGGCTGGCGGCCTTAAGGTGGGAGGGAGGGGGGGACGGTACCTGCAGAGTGGTCTTCAGTGGCCTCATGAACTACCCAGAGGAAAAGGGGCACAGCTATGTGTGCCTCAGTGGTGCCCCAAAGAGATAGGGCTACGATAGAGGCGATGAGAGGTGCCACATTTGTGGGATGGTAGAGATTAGGGCAGGATGGTAGGAGCCCTGTGGCACACGTGCCTCTCATACCGCGGCCATATTGATACCTATATTTAGCAGCTATGCAAACTCCCTTAGTATGTCTTATTTTCAGGGTATGTCTTAATTTCGGGGAAATAGGGTAGATTCTCCAGCTCCTCCATGGAGTGCACGCTTGCCATTCCCGCATGCCGCAGTGTGATGACCTCATCACTGTGCTGCACACTGGGCCGCGTAACGACTATGTTTTCCAGACGCAATTAAAGGTAGAGTGCCAGTCCTCCGGCGGCCATAGTACTGGCCAGGGCAGACTGCCGTGCAGTGACAGAGATATACATCCACGGGGACACACATCCATGTGAAGCTGGGGTCAGGGGTTGGCGGGCCTGGTCATGACCCTTATGAGCCCGATCGTTACGTCCTGCCTGGAAGGAGCTCATACATCCAGATGTAGTCACTAATATGTACCAGGAAGCAGCCCCCACTGTGTAGTGTCTTCAGCGGTGAACCAGCTAGAGACGGTATGGCCTGCAGTAAGGACCTGGAAGGAGACCATACATTCTGATATAGCCATTAGTATTCTCTAGTGTCTTCAGTAGTGAACCAGCTAGACTGTATAGGCTGCAGCCAGGACCTGGAAGGAGCCTGTATTCTCTACTGTATAGGCTGCAGTCAGGACCTGCAATTAGCCTGTACTCTCTAGCGTCTTCATTAGTGAAGCAGCTAGACAGTATGGGCTGCAGTCAGGACCTGCAATTAGCCTGTACTCTCTAGCGTCTTCATTAGTGAAGCAGCTAGACAGTATGGGCTGCAGTCAGGACCTGCAAGGAGCCTGTACATCCTCATGTAACCACTAATATATACCTGGAAGGAGCCTGTATTCTCTAGTGTCTTCAGTTGTGAAGAAGCTAGACAGTATGGGCTGCAGTAAGGACCTGGATGAAGCCTGTATTGTCTACTGTATAGGCTGCAGTCAGGACCTGCAATTAGGCTGTACTCTCTAGCGTGTGCATTAGTGAAGCTGCTAGACTGTATAGGCTGCAGTCAGGACCTGGAAGGAGCCTGTATTCTCTACTGTATAGGCTGCAGTCAGGACCTGCAATTAGCCTGTACTCTCTAGCGTGTGCATTAGTGAAGCTGCTAGACTGTATAGGCTGCAGTCAGGACCTGGAAGGAGCCTGTATTCTCTACTGTATAGGCTGCAGTCAGGACCTGCAATTAGCCTGTACTCTCTAGCGTGTGCATTAGTGAAGCTGCTAGACTGTATAGGCTGCAGTCAGGACCTGGAAGGAGCCTGTACATCCTGATGTAACCACTAATATATACCTGGAAGGAGCCTGTATTCTCTAGTGTCTTCAGTTGTGAAGAAGCTAGACAGTATGAGCTGCAGTCAGGACCTGGATGAAGCCTGTATTGTCTACTGTATAGGCTGCAGTCAGGACCTGCAATTAGGCTGTACTCTCTAGCGTGTGCATTAGTGAAGCTGCTAGACTGTATAGGCTGCAGTCAAGACCTGGAATGAGCCTGTATTCTCTACTGTATAGGCTGCAGTCAGGACCTGCAATTAGCCTGTACTCTCTAGCGTCTTCATTAGTGAAGCAGCTAGACAGTATGGGCTGCAGTCAGGACCTGCAAGGAGCCTGTACATCCTGATGTAACCACTAATATATACCTGGAAGGAGCCTGTATTCTCTAGTGTCTTCAGTTGTGAAGAAGCTAGACAGTATGAGCTGCAGTCAGGACCTGGATGAAGCCTGTATTGTCTACTGTATAGGCTGCAGTCAGGACCTGCAATTAGGCTGTACTCTCTAGCGTGTGCATTAGTGAAGCAGCTAGACTGTATAGGCTGCAGTCAGGACCTGGAAGGAGCCTGTATTCTCTACTGTATAGGCTGCAGTCAGGACCTGCAATTAGCCTGTACTCTCTAGCGTATTCATTAGTGAAGCAGCTAGACAGTATGGGCTGCAGTCAGGACCTGCAAGGAGCCTGTACATCCTGATGTAACCACTAATATATACCTGGAAGGAGCCTGTATTCTCTAGTGTCTTCAGTTGTGAAGAAGCTAGACAGTATGGGCTGCAGTCAGGACCTGGATGGAGCCTGTATTCTCTACTGTATAGGCTGCAGTCAGGACCTGGATGAAGCCTGTATTGTCTACTGTATAGGCTGCAGTCAGGACCTGCAATTAGCCTGTACTCTCTAGCGTGTGCATTAGTGAAGCTGCTAGACAGTATGGGCTGCAGTCAGGACCTGCAAGGAGCCTGTACATTCTGATGTAACCACTAATATATACCTGGAAGGAGCCTGTATTCTCTAGTGTCTTCAGTTGTGAAGAAGCTAGACAGTATGAGCTGCAGTCAGGACCTGGATGAAGCCTGTATTGTCTACTGTATAGGCTGCAGTCAGGACCTGGAAGGAGCCTGTATTCTCTACTGTATAGGCTGCAGTCAGGACCTGCAATTAGCCTGTACTCTCTAGTGTCTTCATTAGTGAAGCAGCTATACAGTATGGGCTGCAATCAGGACCTGGATGGAGCCTGTATTCTCTACTGTATAGGCTGCAGTCAGGACCTGCAATTAGCCTGTACTCTCTAGCGTGTGCATTAGTGAAGCTGCTAGACTGTATAGGCTGCAGTCAAGACCTGGAATGAGCCTGTATTCTCTACTGTATAGGCTGCAGTCAGGACCTGCAATTAGCCTGTACTCTCTAGCGTCTTCATTAGTGAAGCAGCTAGACAGTATGGGCTGCAGTCAGGACCTGCAAGGAGCCTGTACATCCTGATGTAACCACTAATATATACCCGGAAGGAGCCTGTATTCTCTAGTGTCTTCAGTTGTGAAGAAGCTAGACAGTATGAGCTGCAGTCAGGACCTGGATGAAGCCTGTATTGTCTACTGTATAGGCTGCAGTCAGGACCTGCAATTAGGCTGTACTCTCTAGCGTGTGCATTAGTGAAGCTGCTAGACTGTATAGGCTGCAGTCAGGACCTGGAAGGAGCCTGTATTCTCTACTGTATAGGCTGCAGTCAGGACCTGCAATTAGGCTGTACTCTCTAGCGTGTGCATTAGTGAAGCTGCTAGACAGTATGGGCTGCAGTCAGGACCTGCAAGGAGCCTGTACATCCTGATGTAACCACTAATATATACCTGGAAGGAGCCTGTATTCTCTAGTGTCTTCAGTTGTGAAGAAGCTAGACAGTATGGCTGCAGTCAGGACCTGGATGGAGCCTGTATTCTCTACTGTATAGGCTGCAGTCAGGACCTGGATGAAGCCTGTATTGTCTACTGTATAGGCTGCAGTCAGGACCTGCAATTAGCCTGTACTCTCTAGCGTGTGCATTAGTGAAGCTGCTAGACAGTATGGGCTGCAGTCAGGACCTGCAAGGAGCCTGTACATTCTGATGTAACCACTAATATATACCTGGAAGGAGCCTGTATTCTCTAGTGTCTTCAGTTGTGAAGAAGCTAGACAGTATGAGCTGCAGTCAGGACCTGGATGAAGCCTGTATTGTCTACTGTATAGGCTGCAGTCAGGACCTGGAAGGAGCCTGTATTCTCTACTGTATAGGCTGCAGTCAGGACCTGCAATTAGCCTGTACTCTCTAGCGTCTTCATTAGTGAAGCAGCTAGACAGTATGGGCTGCAGTCAGAACCTGCAAGGAGCCTGTATTCTCTACTGTATAGGCTGCAGTCAGGACCTGCAATTAGCCTGTACTCTCTAGCGTGTTCATTAGTGAAGCTGCTAGACAGTATGGGCTGCAGTCAGGACCTGCAAGGAGCCTGTACATTCTGATGTAACCACTAATATATACCTGGAAGGAGCCTGTATTCTCTAGTGTCTTCAGTTGTGAAGAAGCTAGACAGTATGGGCTGCAGTCAGGACCTGGAAGGAGCCTGTATTCTCTACTGTATAGGCTGCAGTCAGGACCTGCAATTAGCCTGTACTCTCTAGCGTGTGCATTAGTGAAGCTGCTAGACTGTATAGGCTGCAGTCAGGACCTGGAAGGAGCCTATATTCTCTACTGTATAGGCTGCAGTCAGGACCTGCAATTAGCCTGTACTCTCTAGCGTGTGCATTAGTGAAGCTGCTAGACAGTATGGGCTGCAGTCAGGACCTGCAAGGAGCCTGTATTCTCTACTGTATGGGCTGCAGTCAGGACCTGCAAGGAGCCTGTACATTCTGATGTAATCACTAATATATACCTGGAAGGAGCCTGTATTCTCTAGTGTCTTCAGTTGTGAAGAAGCTAGACAGTATGAGCTGCAGTCAGGACCTGGATGAAGCCTGTATTGTCTACTGTATAGGCTGCAGTCAGGACCTGCAATTAGCCTGTACTCTCTAGCGTGTACATTAGTGAAGCTGCTAGACTGTATAGGCTGCAGTCAGGACCTGGATGGAGCCTGTATTCTCTACTGTATAGGCTGCAGTCAGGACCTGCAATTAGCCTGTACTCTCTAGCATCTTCATTAGTGAAGCAGCTATACAGTATGGGCTGCAGTCAGGACCTGCAAGGAGCCTGTACATTCTGATGTAACCACTAATATATACCTGGAAGGAGCCTGCATTCTCTAGTGTCTTCAGTTGTGAAGAAGCTAGACAGTATGGGCTGCAGTCAGGACCTGCAAGGAGCCTGTACATTCTGATGTAACCACTAATATATACCTGGAAGGAGCCTGCATTCTCTAGCATCTTCAGTAGTGAGGCTGCTAGACTGTATAGGCTGCAGTCAGGACCTGCAAGGAGCCTGTATTCTCTAGCATCTTCAGTAGTGAGGGAGCTAGACTGTATAGGCTGCAGTCAGGACCTGCAAGCAGCTTGTATTCTCTAGCATCTTCAGTAGTGAGGGAGCTAGACTGTATAGGCTGCAGTCAGGACCTGCAGGCAGCCTGCATTCTCTAGCATCTTCAGTAGTGAGGCTGCTAGACTGTATAGGCTGCAGTCAGGACCTGCAAGGAGCCTGTATTCTCTAGCATCTTCAGTAGTGAGGCTGCTAGACTGTATAGGCTGCAGTCAGGACCTGCAAGCAGCCTGTATTCTCTAGCATCTTCAGTAGTGAGGCTGCTAGACTGTATGGGCTGCAGTCAGGACCTGCAAGGAGCCTGTACATCCTGATGTAACCACTAATATATACCTGGAAGGAGCCTGTATTCTCTAGTGTCTTCAGTTGTGAAGAAGCTAGACAGTATGAGCTGCAGTCAGGACCTGGATGGAGCCTGTATTCTCTACTGTATAGGCTGCAGTCAGGACCTGCAATTAGCCTGTACTCTCTAGCGTGTGCATTAGTGAAGCTGCTAGACTGTATAGGCTGCAGTCAGGACCTGGATGGAGCCTGTATTCTCTACTGTATAGGCTGCAGTCAGGACCTGCAATTAGCCTGTACTCTCTAGCATCTTCATTAGTGAAGCAGCTATACAGTATGGGCTGCAGTCAGGACCTGCAAGGAGCCTGTACATTCTGATGTAACCACTAATATATACCTGGAAGGAGCCTGCATTCTCTAGTGTCTTCAGTTGTGAAGAAGCTAGACAGTATGAGCTGCAGTCAGGACCTGCAAGGAGCCTGTACATTCTGATGTAACCACTAATATATACCTGGAAGGAGCCTGCATTCTCTAGCATCTTCAGTAGTGAGGCTGCTAGACTGTATAGGCTGCAGTCAGGACCTGCAAGGAGCCTGTATTCTCTAGCATCTTCAGTAGTGAGGGTGCTAGACTGTATAGGCTGCAGTCAGGACCTGCAAGGAGCCTGTATTCTCTAGACTCAACCGACACAGGAGATCATCTGCACATCGGGGATCAGGACCTGTAGTGATGTCATGGTCATGTGATCAGTCACATGGGGGAGGAGCAAAGCACTGGAGCTTCTCACTGGTCAGCACTTCCTGTCATGTGACCATGTGAAAGTCTGATATCCAATAAGATGTGTGTAAGTGATCACATGACTGTGACATCAGCACAGGTCTGTATGCAGTAATCACACATCACTGATGCCCGGAGATGATGACAGCGCGGTGTAGGTCAGTGCTGTACCGTCAATAGGAGCAGCCACGTGACTGCTGTGGGGGGAGCCCGGTGGCTGTGGGGGGAACTCGGTGGCTGTGGGGGGGAGCCCAGTGGCTGTGGGGGGAGCCCGGTGGCTGTGGGGGGAACTCGGTGGCTGTGGGGGGGCCCGGTGGCTGTGGGGGGGGAGCCCGGTGGCTGTGGGGGGAACTCGGTGGCTGTGGGGGGGAGCCCAGTGGCTGTGGGGGGAGCCCGGTGGCTGTGGGGGGAACTCGGTGGCTGTGGGGGGGCCCGGTGGCTGTGGGGGGGGAGCCCGGTGGCTGTGGGGGGGGGAGCCCGGTGGCTGTGGGGGGGGAGCCCGGTGGCTGTGGGGGGGCCCGATGGCTGTGGGGGGCCCGGCGACTGTGGGGGGGCCCGGCGACTGTGGGGGGCCTGGTGGCTGTGGGGGGGCCCGGCGACTGTGGGGGGGCCCGGTGGCTGTGGGGGGGGAGCCCGGTGGCTGTGGGGGGGGGAGCCCGGTGGCTGTGGGGGGGGAGCCCGGTGGCTGTGGGGGGGCCCGATGGCTGTGGGGGGCTCGGCGACTGTGGGGGGGCCCGGCGACTGTGGGGGGCCTGGTGGCTGTGGGGGGGCCCGGCGACTGTGGGGGGGCCCGGTGGCTGTGGGGGGCCCGGTCGCTGTGGGTCCGGCGGCTGTCTGCTGTGTGTGAGCCACGATGCTGAAGTTGGTTTCTTATTCGTTCAGTTTCTTATTCGGGCTGAAGTTGGTTTCTTATTCAGCAGTTTCTTATTCGGCTATTTTTTATTTTCTGCTTTTTTCAGCTTTTTCAATAAAAATTAACCATTCTAAGTATATAATAATATGCAGTCATGTGCCCTTTTATGAATACAGTTAAAAACAGATAAAAAAAATAGAAGGCTGGCATAAAAATGGGCATCAAAGTGGGCACTGAGGTCTGGTATGGAAAGGGTTAAATGGCTTTGTGCCACTCATCTGACACCTGATTTACATACTTTGTGATGCAACACATCAAGTTCATGTCAATCCAGCCTGGCACAAATTGGTTCTGGGCATCAAAACTGGCATCAAAGTGGGCAGAGAACCAATTTTCACACATGTGAATAAGTAACAGCTATTTTTAAGGGGTTAAATGCCTTTGTGCCACTCATCTGACACCTGATTTACATACCCACTGATGCCCCACATGAAATCCATGTCAATCCAGCCTGGCACAAAAGGGTTCTGGGTATCAGAACTGGCATCAAAGTGGGCAAATCACCCATTTTCACAGATTTGAATAAGTAACAGCTATTTTTAAGGGGTTAAATGCCTTTGTGCCACTCATCTAACACCTGATTTACATACCTACTGATGCCCCACATGAAATCCATGTCAATCCAGCCTGGCACAAAAGGGTTCTGGGCATCAAAACTGGCATCAAAGTGGGCAAATTGACCATTTTCACAGATTTGAATAAGTAACAGCTATTTTTAAGAGGTTAAATGCCTTTGTGCCACTCATCTAACACCTGATTTACATACCCACTGATGCCCCACATGAAATCCATGTCTCTCCAGCCTGGCACAAAAGGGTTCTGGGCATCAAAACTGGCATCAAAGTGGGCAAATTGCCCATTTTCACAGATTTGAATAAGTAACAGCTATTTTTAAGGGGTTAAATGCCTTTGTGCCACTCATCTGACACCTGATTTACATACCCACTGATGACCCACATGAAATCCATGTCAATCCAGCCTGGCACAAAAGGGTTCTGGGTATCAGAACTGGCATCAAAGTGGGCAAATCACCCATTTTCACAGATTTGAATAAGTAACAGCTATTTTTAAGGGGTTAAATGGCTTTGTGCCACTCATCTGACACCTGATTTACATACCTACTGATGCCCCACATGAAATCCATGTCTCTCCAGCCTGGCATCCGATTGCAGGGACCAGTTTGGATCCGATTTATATCGGACAGCTTCGGATTTAAAAAAATCGTAGTGTGAAACCAACCTAAGTATCATCACTGAGGGATTATTTTATTTTTATTATCACCATGTGGGTGTGGGGGGGGGGGCCGCGGGGAGCAGAGGAGGGGCAGGAGCAGCGGAGGGGTGAAGGAGGAGCGCTTCCATCATGCCCCCCCGTATCCATCCTGCCCCCCGCCACCATCCTGCCCCGCCGACTACATCCTGCCCCACCACCACCATCCTGATCCCCCCGCCACCATCCTGCCCCACCGGCTCCATCCTGCCCCCCCGCATCTTTCTGACTCACCGTAGCCGTGGTGCGCACGTCTCAGGCTGTTGCTGCTCCCTGTCACGGTACCGCACCCAAGGCTGTGTGGGCCCGGTGGTCCACATCAAAAACGTTGGCTGAACAGATAAGGGGTTAAATCTTGCCGTGATGCCACCTGTGAGAATTCCGGTGAGTTCACCAGCGCTGCTTGGGCCTCCGGGGGATGGGATGCAGCAAGATGGGACGCTCCCCACAGGATGAGCGGGAGTCCCCGGAGCCAGGAGCTGCACAAGATGTTGTGAGGCAGCTCAGTTACTCTCTGCATGCGGAGATGAACAGTCTTGGAAAAGGCACGGACACTGATAGTCTGTGCAATGGGTATTTTACTGTATCCAGCAGATGATACATGGCATACAGGTAACGGGTAACGGACTGTGTTGACTTAGCAATGACCAGTGTTTCTCAGAGCTCCGCGGTGTTCCTCCATTCTAAGCTTGTTCTAAGTGAGTTGCCGATGTCGCCTTTGAGTGCCAAGGTTGGGTACAAGGGGTTACTTAAATTTCCCTGCCGGTGTGTACGTTCCGGTGTGAGGGCTAACCTGGGTCCTTTTGTTGGGTACTCCGCTGGCAAGACGGGTCTGTTTGTGGCGGCGGTGGATTACTCCTGTAGATAGGGCCCTCCACTCCTGGTTTGCATAGCAGTGATAAACGACTACCAGCTTCGGAACCAGTGATCCGGTTGTAGATGGGCACGGGTGTATTTTGACCCGTGGAAGCAACGGGGTAATGGCGCCCAACCGGTGGTGGCCTAGGGGCTGCACGTAACTGTGCAGGGCACCCTCTCCTACGTTCCTCCCCGCCACCTCTTCTCCTTCCTCCTTCTCCTACATTCTGCAAACTAACTTCTCCTCTAACACACACTACTCCTACACTCCGCCAACCAGGACCTTATTGGCCATCTATTCTGATGTGCATGTAGGGTATGGAGCTCTGATGTTAACCATGTCATTGCTTAGTCAGAGAAAATTGCAGCTGCAGTCTGGGATGCAATGCACTCCTGTGACGCACTCGTTGCGGGGCGCCACACATCCTGCATCCATGTACCGCCATATACCATAGCGCTGCTATACATGTACTGTAATGTACCGCCATATACCATAGCGCTGCTATGCATGTAATGTAATGCAACGCCATAAACCATAGCGCAGCTATACATGTAATGTAATGTACCACCATATTCTATAGTGCTGCTATACATGTGCTGTAATGTACCACCATATAACATAGCGCTGCTATATCTATTATATAATTGCCGTAGCTGACTTCCGTCAGACCGGCGCTACTTCCTGTGGCTTTGTTCGCGTAGCTCAGAACTTTCTCCAGGACTCTGTCCGTGGCCGCGGCCACGCGACTCGCGAAGCAATGCCCGCAAGGCGGGCATTGCGAGTCGTTGCCCCGCAAACAAAGCCACAGCATGGGGCTGTAGTGTACACCGCTATGGTATACTACAGCCCCATGCCCATACGCCTGTCCGCCCATAAGCTACCGCTCCTGTCGCTACCCCCACCCCCTAACCCCCGCCGCCCCTACCCTCTAAGCCCCGCTGCCTCCTAAGCCCCTACCCGCTAAGCCCCGCCACATCCTAAGCCCTAACCCCCGCCGCCCCTAAGCCCCTACCCTCTAAGCCCCCCGCCTCCTAAGCCCCTACCCCCTAAGCCCCGCTAAGCCCCGCCGCATCCTAAGCCCCCGCCGATACCCCCTAAGCCCCGCCGCCTCCTAACCCCCCGCCGCTGTCTCGCTACCCCCTAAGGCGCTACACCCTAAGCCCCCGCCGTCCCCACCCCCTAACCCCCGCCGCCCCTAAGCCCCTACCCTCTAAGCCCCGCCGCCTCCTAAGCCCCTACCCCCTAAGCCCCGCCGCATCCTAAGCCCTGCCGCCTCCTAACCCCCCGCCGCTGTCTCGCTACCCCCTAAGGCGCTACACCCTAAGCCCCCGCCGTCCCCACCCCCTAACCTCCGCCGCCCCTAAGCCCCTACCCTCTAAGCCCCGCCGCCTCCTAAGCCCCTACCCCCTAAGCCCCGCTAAGCCCCGCCGCATCCTAAGCCCCCGCCGATACCCCCTAAGCCCCACCGCCTCCTAACCCCCCGCCGCTGTCGCTACTCCCTAAGGCCCGCCGCATCCTAAGCCCCTAAGCCCCGCCGCCTCCTAAGCTCTCGCCACTGTCGCCCGCCGCTGTCGCTACCCCCTACGGCGCTACACCCTAAGCCCCCGCCGTCCCCTAACCCACCGACGCCGTCGATCACTTACATGTCTTCTTCTTCATCTCATCGTCCCTCCGCTCCAGGAGTCCTCCGTCCGGCCAGGCGTCCTCTTCGTCCAGTCCCGGGGGTCTTCTCTCTTCTTTCCGCCATCGCCGGCTCCGACGTCCTCTTCACTTCTCATTCCGATAGAATGGACGAAAAATCCTCAATTCTATGTCTATGAGCAGTGAGGCGCTCTTCTGATTGGTCGCTGTGTGCTGACGGCGACCAATCAGAATCGCGCCTCACTTTTTGCGGTAAATTCGAAACTCAAAAATCGCCCATTCTAAGTCTATGGGAAGTGAGGCGCTCTTCTGATTGGTCGCTGTGTGCTGACGGCAACCAATCAGAATACCGCCTCACTTCCCATAGACATACATAGCGGTGTGTCGCCGATTTCATGGCCGGGACCCTGGTTCAACTTTCGGCCAGGGGACTCGGCTCTGATCCGTCGTTCCACGGGGCCGCAAACTCGCAATCAGCGCTTCGCAGACATTGCTCGCGCCTTACCAACGACTCGCAATCATTGCGAGTCGTTGCTGATACGCTACCTATCGCCGCGAAGCGCTCATTGCGAGTTTCCGGCCCCGTCGAACTACCGACCAGAGCCGAGTCCCCTGCCCGAAAATAGAACCAGGGGCCCGGCCATAAAATCGCCGACACACCGCTATGTATGTCTATCGGAAGTGAGGCGCTCTTTTGATTGGTCGCTGTGTGCTGACGGCGACCAATCAGAAGAGCGCCTCACTTCCCATAGACATACATTAGCGGTGTCTCGCGAAATATATGGCCGGCCTTCTGGTTCTATTTTCGGCCACGGGGCTCGGCTATTTCCGGTCCGAAAAAAACATTTTCTCTATTTATCTATCTTTATTTTTATCTATTTTCCTATCTATATTCTTATCTATCTATCTTTCTATCTATCTATCTAAGAATATACACAGAAAAATTTCACACTACGATTTTTTTAAATCCGAAGCTGTCCGATATGAATCGGACAGGATTGGATCCAAACTGGTCCCTGCAATCGGATGCCAGGCTGGAGAGACATGGATTTCATGTGGGGCATCAGTAGGTATGTAAATCAGGTGTCAGATGAGTGGCACAAAGGCATTTAACCCTTAAAAATAGCTGTTACTTATTCAAATCTGTGAAAATGGGAAATTTGCCCACTTTGATGCCAGTTTTGATGCCCAGAACCCATTTGTGCCAGGCTGGATTAAGAGGGATTTCATGTGGGGCATCAGTAGGTATGTAAATCAGGTGTCAGATGAGTGGCACAAAGGCATTTAACCCCTTAAAAATAGCTGTTACTTATTCAAATCTGTGAAAATGGTCAATTTGCCCACTTTGATGCCAGTTTTGATGCCCAGAACCCATTTGTGCCAGGCTGGATTGACATGGATTTCATGTGGGGCATCAGTAGGTATGTAAATCAGGTGTCAGATGAGTGGCACAAAGCCATTTAACCCCTTAAAAATAGCTGTTACTTATTCAAATCTGTGAAAATGGGCAATTTGCCCACTTTGATGCCAGTTTTGATGCCCAGAACCCATTTGTGCCAGGCTGGATTGACATGGATTTCATGTGGGGCATCAGTAGGTATGTAAATCAGGTGTCAGATGAGTGGCACAAAGGCATTTAACCCCTTAAAAATAGCTGTTACTTATTCAAATCTGTGAAAATGGGCAATTTGCCCACTTTGATGCCAGTTTTGATGCCCAGAACCTTTTTGTGCCAGGCTGGAGAGACATGGATTTCATGTGGGGCATCAGTGGGTATGTAAATCAGGTGTCAGATGAGTGGCACAAAGGCATTTAACCCCTTAAAAATAGCTGTTACTTATTCAAATCAGTGAAAATGGGAAATTTGCCCACTTTGATGCCAGTTTTGATGCCCAGAACCCATTTGTGCCAGGCTGGATTGACATGGATTTCATGTGGGGCATCAGTAGGTATGTAAATCAGGTGTCAGATGAGTGGCACAAAGGCATTTAACCCCTTAAAAATAGCTGTTACTTATTCAAATCTGTGAAAATGGGCAATTTGCCCACTTTGATGCCAGTTTTGATGCCCAGAACCTTTTTGTGCCAGGCTGGAGAGACATGGATTTCATGTGGGGCATCAGTGGGTATGTAAATCAGGTGTCAGATGAGTGGCACAAAGGCATTTAACCCCTTAAAAATAGCTGTTACTTATTCAAATCAGTGAAAATGGGAAATTTGCCCACTTTGATGCCAGTTTTGATGCCCAGAACCCATTTGTGCCAGGCTGGATTGACATGGATTTCATGTGGGGCATCAGTAGGTATGTAAATCAGGTGTCAGATGAGTGGCACAAAGGCATTTAACCCCTTAAAAATAGCTGTTACTTATTCAAATCTGTGAAAATGGGCAATTTGCCCACTTTGATGCCAGTTTTGATGCCCAGAACCTTTTTGTGCCAGGCTGGAGAGACATGGATTTCATGTGGGGCATCAGTGGGTATGTAAATCAGGTGTCAGATGAGTGGCACAAAGGCATTTAACCCCTTAAAAATAGCTGTTACTTATTCAAATCAGTGAAAATGGGAAATTTGCCCACTTTGATGCCAGTTTTGATGCCCAGAACCCATTTGTGCCAGGCTGGATTAAGAGGGATTTCATGTGGGGCATCAGTAGGTATGTAAATCAGGTGTCAGATGAGTGGCACAAAGCCATTTAACCCCTTAAAAATAGCTGTTACTTATTCAAATCTGTGAAAATGGGCAATTTGCCCACTTTGATGCCAGTTTTGATGCCCAGAACCTTTTTGTGCCAGGCTGGAGAGACATGGATTTCATGTGGGGCATCAGTGGGTATGTAAATCAGGTGTCAGATGAGTGGCACAAAGCCATTTAACCCCTTAAAAATAGCTGTTACTTATTCAAATCAGTGAAAATAGGCAATTTGCCCACTTTGATGCCAGTTTTGATGCCCAGAACCCTTTTGTGCCAGGCTGGAGAGACATGGATTTCATGTGGGGCATCAGTGGGTATGTAAATCAGGTGTCAGATGAGTGGCACAAAGGCATTTAACCCCTTAAAAACAGCTGTTACTTATTCACATGTGTGAAAATTGGTTCTCTGCCCACTTTGATGCCAGTTTTGATGCCCAGAACCCATTTGTGCCAGGCTGGATTGACATGGATTTCATGTGGGGCATCAGTGGGTATGTAAATCAGGTGTCAGATGAGTGGCACAAAGGCATTTAACCCCTTAAAAATAGCTGTTACTTATTCAAATCTGTGAAAATGGTCAATTTGCCCACTTTGATGCCAGTTTTGATGCCCAGAACCCATTTGTGCCAGGCTGGATTGACATGGATTTCATGTGGGGCATCAGTGGGTATGTAAATCAGGTGTCAGATGAGTGGCACAAAGGCATTTAACCCCTTAAAAACAGCTGTTACTTATTCACATGTGTGAAAATTGGTTCTCTGCCCACTTTGATGCCAGTTTTGATGCCCAGAACCCATTTGTGCCAGGCTGGATTGACATGGATTTCATGTGGGGCATCAGTGGGTATGTAAATCAGGTGTCAGATGAGTGGCACAAAGGCATTTAACCCCTTAAAAATAGCTGTTACTTATTCAAATCTGTGAAAATGGTCAATTTGCCCACTTTGATGCCAGTTTTGATGCCCAGAACCCATTTGTGCCAGGCTGGATTGACATGGATTTCATGTGGGGCATCAGTGGGTATGTAAATCAGGTGTCAGATGAGTGGCACAAAGGCATTTAACCCCTTAAAAACAGCTGTTACTTATTCACATGTGTGAAAATTGGTTCTCTGCCCACTTTGATGCCAGTTTTGATGCCCAGAACCCATTTGTGCCAGGCTGGATTGACATGGATTTCATGTGGGGCATCAGTGGGTATGTAAATCAGGTGTCAGATGAGTGGCACAAAGGCATTTAACCCCTTAAAAATAGCTGTTACTTATTCAAATCTGTGAAAATGGTCAATTTGCCCACTTTGATGCCAGTTTTGATGCCCAGAACCCATTTGTGCCAGGCTGGATTGACATGGATTTCATGTGGGGCATCAGTGGGTATGTAAATCAGGTGTCAGATGAGTGGCACAAAGGCATTTAACCCCTTAAAAACAGCTGTTACTTATTCACATGTGTGAAAATTGGTTCTCTGCCCACTTTGATGCCAGTTTTGATGCCCAGAACCCATTTGTGCCAGGCTGGATTGACATGGATTTCATGTGGGGCATCAGTGGGTATGTAAATCAGGTGTCAGATGAGTGGCACAAAGGCATTTAACCCCTTAAAAATAGCTGTTACTTATTCAAATCTGTGAAAATGGTCAATTTGCCCACTTTGATGCCAGTTTTGATGCCCAGAACCCATTTGTGCCAGGCTGGATTGACATGGATTTCATGTGGGGCATCAGTAGGTATGTAAATCAGGTGTCAGATGAGTGGCACAAAGCCATTTAACCTCTTAAAAATAGCTGTTACTTATTCACATGTGTGAAAATTGGTTCTCTGCCCACTTTGATGCCAGTTTTGATGCCCAGAACCAATTTGTGCCAGGCTGGATTGACATGAACTTGATGTGTGGCATCACAAAGTATGTAAATCAGGTGTCAGATCAGTGGCACAAAGCCATTTAACCCTTTCCATACCAGACCTCAGTGCCCACTTTGATGCCCATTTTTATGCCAGCCTTCTATTTTTTTTATCTGTTTTTAACTGTATTCATAAAAGGGCACATGACTGCATATTATTATATACTTAGAATGGTTAATTTGTATTGAAAAAGCTGAAAAAAGCAGAAAATAAAAAATAGCCGAATAAGAAACTGCTGAATAAGAAACCAACTTCAGCCCGAATAAGAAACTGAACGAATAAGAAACCAACTTCAGCATCGTGTGTGAGCCGCTGTGTGCGGCCGCAGCTTTGTCCTCTTCCTCCTCTCTCTCTCGCTCTGCAGCGGCTCCGCTCTCTGCTGGAACTATGTGAAGGATTTCTGTGTTTCCTGGGAGGAGGGAGGAGCTGCCTGCAGGGAGGAGACTGAACCTCATTATTATTATTATTATTATTTATAGAGCACCATTGATTCCATGGTCTGCACATGATAAAGGGTTACATACAAACAAGTTAGAAATACAATGAACAAACTAACAGTGACAGACCGATACAGAGGGGAGAGAGGACCCTGCCCCTGCAGGCTTACATTCTACAGGGCAGTGGGGAGAGACAGTAGGTTGGGTCTGCTCTGGTGGTGGTGGAGTGCCTGGTCCAGTGGTGGAGCGCCAGATCCAGTCGTGATGGAGTGCTGGGTCCGATGGTGGTGGAGCGCCGGGTCCAGTGGTGGTTGGGCGCCGGGTCCAGTAGTGGTGGAGCTCCGGGTCCAGTAGTGGTGGAGCTCCGGGTCCAGTAGTGGTGCATCGCCGGGTCCAGTGGTGGTGGAGCTCCAGGTCCAGTGGTGGTGGAGCTCCGGGTCCAGTGGTGGTGGAGCTCCGGGTCCAGTGGTGGTGGAGCTCCGGGTCCAGTGGTGGTGGAGCGCCGGGTCCAGTGGTGGTGGAGCGCCGGGTCCGGTAGTGGTGGAGCGCCGGGTCCAGTGGTGGTGGAGCGCTGAGTCTAGTGGTGGTGAGGTGGCACTGTGGTCATTGCAGGCTGTAGGCTGTTCTGCAGAGATGGGTTTTCAGGTTCCACTTGAAGGTTCCGAGTGTAGAGGAACAGTCAGACATATTGAGGTGCAGAATTCCAGAGGATGGGGGATGCTCAGGTGAAGGCTTAAATTAAGAGGAGAACTCGTGTATATAAGGTTCAAAATCTCGTTTTATTTTATTTTTAAAAGAACGTGTGGTTCATGTGATTTGTGACTACCCGCCCCTACATATAACACACAAATCCCCTTATAAAAACCAGAGAAAACAGAGTTCAATTGCCCGTGTAACCAAACGTCATTTGCTGTCCACACTTGTATTTGTTGCAATAATAACAATTTATTAGGTGCAAGGATACAGTCAATAAACGTTTGCAGGTAAGGTTTTGACAAGGAAAGGAGGTAGGGAGAGGAGGTAGGAAGACCGAGGCAGAGACAGAAAACCAGGAGAGTCCAGAGGGGCAGTAAAAGTACGTGTGCTTAATAAGGTGCAAAACTAGGCAGACAAAGGTGCAAAGCTCCAAGTCTTAGTCATAGCCTGGTTAGGGGATATAAATGAAAAGCACAATTTTGTTGCTTACCCATGGACCCTGGTGGGGAGGTCTTCCAATCTGCCTGGAGGTCTAGTAGCCCCGACACGTGTTTCGCGTCGGCTGCTTCAGGGGGCTGGTGGTACACAAATCCCCTTACTGAAAATGGATCTGATAGTAGACAGTCCCCTGTGTATAATCCCCAGAAACAGTTCTGGATAGTTTACACCAATGTCAGGTGTAAGCCGTCTGACCCTAGGGCTGATCGAGCATACCATGTATGTCTGTCAGTCCCTGTCCTCGTCAAGCGCTTCGTATGTCCCGTCCTATGTCCATTATTCTTTTCAAGAGTGGATTGGTAATCTTTCTTCGATTGTTAAACAATCAATATGGTTTATTGCCCTCCCCGACGCGTTTCGTCCCTGCTGGTTACACAGAGACTCATCAGGGGATAGTTTTCATGGTTTCTAAACAGTTCCAAAAATTATCGGGTACCCTGATAAGATATGGTGACCCGTAATGTTTGTGAGCCTTAGACCCACTATCTCAGTCCATACAGTGTAGTTCTGTGCTCAAAGGTTTAGGGTACTAAAGGATGGTTTGTTCAATTCAGTCCGATTGACGGGGACAAGTGTTCCTCATTCTTCCATTTCAATGTCTCCTTTCCATTGGTACATTCAGGTTTCCCAAGCATCCAACCTTGATAATTCTTGTTCCCAAGAGGATGTATCCTCCGGTTTGTCCCTGGTATAGTATCCTTCTATGTGTGTTATTTCAGTCACTCCTTGTTTTAAGTCCTGCACAGGGTTGGACTGGCCTGCCGGGAAACCAGTTAAACCTCCGGCAGGCCCGAGGTCCTTGTGGCCCACCCCCTGTGTCCCACCCCTCACACCCCGCCTGACAGAGAGGGCCCAAGCGGGTTCTCCAGAGCTAGCATTGAGGGCTGAAAACAACACCTCACTGGGCTGCCTCCTGTGCGTGAGGGGCCCAGTGACTGGTGGCTAGCAGGAGGGCCCCGCAGACACTGACAGCACAGCCCAGCACCGCAGCAAGTGCAGGGACGCTAACACTTCACATGGCTAATTTGCGATGCAATCGGGAGGACTGCATGCCACCCATTTAGAGTTCCTGTGTGAGCGCGCAGGACCCTTCTGCTCAGCAGTCCCCAGGGTCACGGTGCCTTCTGAGGGGGTCGGAGATAGGGTTGCTTCACTCCCGGCTCCTCTTCTTGTGCTGCTGTGCAGTCTGCTGCTCTGTCTCCAGAATACAGCAGTGAGTAGGGATCAGCGTAGGGCAGAAATAACTCATATTAACTTGTTGTCGTGGGGGCAGAGCTTAACATTTGGGGCCCACTACTACATGTGCAGGACACATCTTGGTGGGAATAGACACAGCATGGGATGGGGTACGGAGCTATACATTTACTGTCATGTGGACAATGTGTTTGTGCTGTACTTGTGTACACTGCACTTGTTTCATGTGTATGATGTGCATGCATGGTTCTTGTGTGCGATGTGCGTGGTGCCTGTGCGACATGCGTGCATTATTTGGTAAAATGAAGGATTTCATTCAAAACTACAATTTGTCTCATAACAAAAACAAATAAGTCCAGTGATGAAGGGGTTAAACATGCGGCTCCTCCCAATGTTAGAGAACAAGGTGAGAGCAATGTGACAGCGGCACAATAAGGCGGAGGTCAGACGCGGCATAACACGGGTGACGATGACATCACAATGCCCGGAGCGGCCGGCGGCTCCTGACCCGAGTGTGACAGCTTAATGTATTACTATGCAGCTGTCACCCTGAGGTCAGGAGCCGCCGGCCGCTCCGGGCATTGTGATGTCATAGTCATCCGTGTTATGCCGCGTCTGACCCCAGACTAATACTGAATGGCTCCAAATTGTCACTTTATTCAGGTAAAACTTCAGGTCACAACATCCAGTGAATGTGATTGTTTCCTCCTTGTTTATAATCCGCTGTGACCTGTGTGTAGAATAGGAGACTTCTATATAGAGAAGAAGCCACACATCTGTCGCTCTTCATGTCACTTCTCCCATCAGTCCTCAGGGGTAGCAGAGGTCTTGTCATGGAATCCCCTTTCCTGGTAGAGATAATTTGGAGTGAGACACAGGAGATCTCCACATCTGCCAGCTCTGCTCCATATTCAGGGTTGTCGATCGGAGATCAGGCACAGCCAGTATGTCAGTGTGGATGGCTTGTCTACAGAACTTTGCCAGCCCACACGTATTTATTGATACTCCTGGAACAATCGGATGGCAGCACTTATCCAAATACATACAAGTTATGGGAACGAAGTCCAGGAGACATGGACACTGCTGAAGAAGCTCCAACACAGACAAGGTCCAGTCATCAAACCATAAAATGTAGCAACATTCACACACATACTAATACTTTCTGTCCTTGATTTTCTGCTTCTGACTCACCCACTCCCGGGGCCGTGGGGTACTCGGAACCGGGCTATAAGTGACGGGGGAGTCACAGGTATCGAGACTAGGCTTCCGTGACCCGGGGGGAGTCGGTGCTCTTTCTGGCAGGGGTTTTATTGGTTCGAGGGAGTGTTTAATGGGGGATGAGTTTATAGGGTAAATGTTCGTGACGCCACCTACGGTGTCATATATGATACAGTCTATATAGAGTCTAATGCATGGGTATAATGAGACACATGAGACATACGCTTCTTAAGCAGCTCTTGTATTGCTTCATACAAGTTAGTGCATCAACAGGATAACATAAATGTAAGTTGTAGAGTGCAAGGCAAAACAACCAACGACACCAGAGCATTAAAGCATAGTACAAGTCTCAGGGAAAGCATTCAGAGTTCATTACTTCCCTGTCAGATATTGCTGGCACCCAGGATTCTGTGTTCATAAATGATTCCAAGCAGAATAAATCCAGGCTTCAGAGAGCCAGTCACAGACAGATTGCAGGCCTGATTCTGGAGCACAGGTTAACCAGCTGAAGTAGTTTAAAAGGGCAATTGGCAAGAAACAGGGCAGGGACATCAAAGCTGAGGACTCCATATTGTTTGAGGGCAAGAGTCAATGCACAGGACAGGAAACAAGATGGCCGACGACAAGCTGAGAACTCCATATTGGTTGAGGGCAAAAGTCATTACACATGACAGGAAACAAGATGGCCGACAAAATACACTAAATGCAAACATAACAACAGATATAGCAAAAAAGACTGAAAACCTTACATTACTCCCCCCTTAGGGACAGCCTCTGGATGGCCCCAGTCCAGGCTTTCCCGGGTATCTCCGATGGAACTGGCGGAGTAACCGAGGAGCATGGAGATTGGAGGCCGGCTCCCACGAGTTGTCCTCAGAAGAATAGCCCTGCCACTTTACCAGGTATTGCACCCCGTTTCTACGCAACCTGGAGTCCAGGATCCTTTCCACGACAAACTCCTCCTGGCCATCGATGAGTACCGGAGCAGGAGGGGAAGAAGAACGACCCGGGAATGAATTGGGAGTCACAGCCTTTAGTAGAGAAACGTGAAACACGGGGTGAATCCTCATAGATCTTGGAAGTTGAAGGCGACAGGCAACGTTGCTGACGAGCTTATTAATCTTATAGGGCCCAACGTACTTATGACCCAATTTGGATGATGGTACTCTCAATTTAAGGTTCTTAGTTGACAGCCAGACCAAATCTCCTACCTTGAAGGTTGGTGCAGGTTTACGAAACCTATCTGCCGCTTTTTTATACCTGTCCTGAGCGGATTCCAGATTCTCTTTAAGCAGATCGAGGTTCCTTTGTAGAGAGGTGATTCTGTCGGCTACAGCTGGAAGAGGTGAATCTATGGGAAGTCGAGGAAGGATGTTAGGATGATAACCCAAATTGGCATAAAAGGGTGACTGCTTGGTGGAAGCGCTCTGTGAGTTGTTATAAGAGAATTCAGCCAGTGGAAGCAAATCCACCCAGTCATCTTGTAGGTGGCAGATAAAACAGCGGAGATACTGTTCTAGGGTCTGATTAGTCCGCTCGGTTTGTCCATTTGTCTGCGGATGAAAGGCAGAAGACAGGTTAACTTTGATGTCCAACGCAGCACAGAAGTGCTGCCAAAACTTTGAAGTGAATTGCACCCCTCGATCAGATACAACCTCATCCGGTACGCCATGCAGGCGAAACACATTTTGAATGATTAAGTCCGATGTGTGTTTCGCAGTGGGTAGACCAACACACGGAATGAAATGGGCTGCCTTTGTTAACCGATCCACCACCACCAGAACTGTGTTCTTCCCTTGAGAGGTTGGCAACTCCACAATGAAGTCCATAGATATGGATCCCCATGGACGGGATGGAACGGGTAGGGGTTGTAATAGACCCGTAGGCGAAGATCGTGGAGTCTTGCATCTGGCACAGACTTCGCAAGAAGTGACGTAACCTAGAACATCTCTTCTGTATGTGGGCCACCAAAAGAAGCGAGACAGGAATTCTTGAGTCTTCAGAACTCCTCTATGCCCCGCTATCTTAGAATCGTGGACGAGTTGCAGTACTCTCACCCTGACTGCTTCAGGAATATACAGGCGTTGCCCCTGAATCCACACACCGTTCTTATATACAAGACTTACTTCACACGACGGTTGTGCCAGCCAGGGATCCGTATGGTATGCTTCCTTGATGTCGTTAAGCAAGTCTTGATTATGAAGCACTCCCAGGAACCTGGAATCAGAGATAACAGTCTTACGAGACGTGAGTGGAATTGTCTCAGTTGAGTAGAGTCTAGACAACGCATCGGCCTTTCCATTACGCGATCCTGGCCTATAGGAGATAACGAAACTGAATTGGTTTAAGAAAAGACTCCAACGAGCCTGGCGAGGAGTCAAGCACTTAGCCGATCTGATAAACTCAAGATTGCGGTGGTCAGTCAACACGATTATCTGCTGCGCAGCTCCCTGAAGGTGGTGTCTCCATTCCTTGAAGGCTGCGATGATGGCCAACAATTCTCTATTACCCACATCATAGTTCCGTTCTGCAGGAGACAACCGCCGGGAAAAGAAAGCACAGGGATGTAAGACTTCTTTCTCACCTGTCCTCTGGGAGAGGATAGCTCCGATGGCACTGTCTGAGGCATCCACCTCTATTATGAAGGCCAGTTCAGGGTTAGGATGCACCAGAATAGGTGCCGTGGTGAATTTCTCTTTCAAACGGGAAAATGCTTCTTGAGCCTGGGGGGTCCAGGTAAAAGCAGAGTTCTTGCGGGTAAGCCGTGTAATGGGAGACACAACCTCAGAAAAGTTCCTGATAAAACGCCTGTAGAAATTAGCAAACCCTATAAAGCGCTGGACCTCCTTCACATTCTTGGGGACCGGCCAGGCTTTAATGGCTTGGATCTTACCCTCATCCATACTAAGTCCTCGTGATGACATTACATACCCCAGAAATTGGATCTCCGTTCGATGGAATTCGCACTTCTCCAGTTTGATATACAGATGGTGTTGTCGAAGGCGTTCTAAGACCATCTTCACATGTCTGTGATGCTCCTCTGTGGAATTAGAAAAAATCAAAATATCATCCAAATAAATGACAATGAATGTATCCAGGAGGTCCCTAAAAACGTCATTCACCAAATGTTGGAAAGTTGCTGGAGCATTACATAAACCGAACGGCATTACTAGATATTCAAAGTGTCCGTAGCGTGACCTGAAAGCTGTCTTCCATTCATCCCCAGGTCTAATGCGGACCAAGTTATAGGCCCACGGAGATCCAACTTTGTAAAGAGTTTTGCATGCCGTACTCTCTCCAATAATTCAGGGATCAACGGTAGTGGGTAACGGTTTCTGATCGTGATTTTATTGAGCTCCCGATAGTCTATACAGGGCCTAAGAGATCCATCTTTCTTCTTCACAAAGAAGATTGGTGCACCAGCAGGAGATGAAGAGGGGCGTATGAAGCCCTTGGCTAGATGTTCGTCTATATAGTCTTTGAGAGCCTTTAGCTCAGGCCCTGCCAAAGAGTAAATCTTGCCAAAAGGTATTCCCGCACCTGGTAACAGGTCTATTGGACAGTCATATGGACGGTGAGGGGGTAGCAGGTCTGCGTTCCTTTTGTCACACACGTCAGCATACTCACGGTATATGGCTGGTAGCTCAGAGACTGATGTTGGTCCTTTAGGAATGGAGCAGACTGAAGCTTCTGGACTTATCTGTTTCTCTGGAAAGTGTAGTTCTTTAGTTTCCCAGTTAATCGTAGGATTCTGAGCCTGCAGCCACGGCAGTCCTAGAATAATAGGGAAATGAGGAGAAGAGATGAGCATAAATGACAGACTCTCTTGATGGTCATTACCCATGAGGACCTTCAAGGGCTCCGTCTCCTGATCCACTGGTCCAGAGTTTAACAGTGAGCCATCTACGGTCTCCATCTGTACAGGAGTAGCCTTCTTTACTGAACGTACTCCAAGTTTCTCAGCGAAGGAGATGTCCATAAAATTGCCGCTTGCCCTGAATCAATCATAGCGGAGGTAGATACCCAGACAGAGTGAACCCTGAGCTTGAGGGGAATAAAGCAATGAGAATTGTTGTTCTTACAACTCAGCTGGGAAACCGCTGAAAAAACCTGAAAAACTGCTGCAGTAACACGTGCATCCGGCTCAGAGATAACAGAGTTCAAGTCTGAGTAATTAATGTCTGTATCCTCTACTCTCTCTGGGATCTGTGGTTCGGACCTGACAGAACCCCTCTCACAGCACTCGCAGTGTATGATGGCTGCAGTTGTCTTACGAGAACGGCTGGGGCAGTTTATAATGAAATGTCCTGACTTACCGCAATAGAAACACAGATTTTCCTTTACTCGATGTTCCTTACGTGCATCACTGACCCGTCTCTGTAAAGAGTCCACCTGCATAGGCTCAGGTTCGGGTTCTCGTATAATCCTGCTCAAGGACTCCTTAGCTGGAGAGGGAGGAAATAAATGATTAGTGCGCTTTATCTCCGACCATCTCTCCTGTCTGCGTTCAGTAAGCCGAGCATCGATCCGAATACAGTAGTTGATAAAATCTCCTAATGCTGTAGGTGGGTCGGCACGAGCGAGTTCGTCCTTAATCACAGAGGATAATCCTTTCCGGAAAACCGACTTCTTAGCAGAGCTATCCCAAGTGGTGTCGAGAGCCCATCTCCGGAAATCCAAAGCATACTCCGCTACCGAGCGCTTACCTTGGCTTAAAGTTAACATGGCTGATTCCGCTGTAGCACCGCGGTTTGGATCATCGAATACCTGCCCCATAGCTGAAATGAAAGCATCAAGATTATTTAGACAGTCATCGTCAGTCTCAATTAGGGGGTTTGCCCATGTGAGAGCTTTGTTGGAGAGCAGCATAATTATTGTCAATACTTTAGATCGCTCAGTAAGGAACTGTGGCGCATGAGCCGCAAAAAACAGTTTGCATTGATTAATGAATCCCCTGAATTTTTCCCGTTCACCGCCAAAACGGAATGGTGGTAGCTTGGGGATTCCAATAACCGGGGTTGAAGTTGGGATGTGGACGCGTCCCTCCAGAACCTCAATCCGGGTTCGTAAGTCCTGCGTGGTTTGTCCGAACACCTGCAGATTATGATCACCGCGATCCCGCAGGCTTGCAAAGCTGGTCTTCAATGCCTGTAGGTCAGCAAGGATTGAATCCGTCACGTCGCACAGATGTTTAACGGGGTCCTCCATATTCCCAGAAGCTGCACAGCAGAGAGGCTGGAAAGGAAGAAAAGGAGCACAATAGTGTTTACCTGTGGTAACACTCCTGACTTAAAAGAAGGGAATGTGCTCACCTGGAAAGGTTGTGAGAAGCCACAACCACTATCATCACATATATCGATATCTCAGATCCACGGTCTGCAGCAGCTCTCCAATGGCAAAAGATCCAGAAATCTCTATACAGGTGGCAGCAGATGCAGCACTGTCCTAGACCCAGCAGACTCTATTATGGCTCCAGAATCTGTCATATATGATACAGTCTATATAGAGTCTAATGCATGGGTATAATGAGACACATGAGACATATGCTTCTTAAGCAGCTCTTGTATTGCTTCATACAAGTTAGTGCATCAACAGGATAACATAAATGTAAGTTGTAGAGTGCAAGGCAAAACAACCAACGACACCAGAGCATTAAAGCATAGTACAAGTCTCAGGGAAAGCATTCAGAGTTCATTACTTCCCTGTCAGATATTGCTGGCACCCAGGATTCTGTGTTCATAAATGATTCCAAGCAGAATAAATCCAGGCTTCAGAGAGCCAGTCACAGACAGATTGCAGGCCTGATTCTGGAGCACAGGTTAACCAGCTGAAGTAGTTTAAAAGGGCAATTGGCAAGAAACAGGGCAGGGACATCAAAGCTGAGGACTCCATATTGTTTGAGGGCAAGAGTCAATGCACAGGACAGGAAACAAGATGGCCGACGACAAGCTGAGAACTCCATATTGGTTGAGGGCAAAAGTCATTACACATGACAGGAAACAAGATGGCCGACAAAATACACTAAATGCAAACATAACAACAGATATAGCAAAAAAGACTGAAAACCTTACATACGGTTTTCGGTCAGCATGGACCAACACTGCGGGTCAGACCTCTGGGGTTGTTGGTACGCAGCTTGATGTCATTGCTCCCTGTAGATGGGGGTAGCTTTGTCAGGCCGGATTCATGCCTGGCCTCTTTATCTTGTCTGCTGTAGCAGTTGGCGGCTCCGCAGGCGGGGAATAACAGAGTCTCACACAGTGTTGTAATTTTGCACCTGGTTTACTCACTTCACTTGCAATTGGCCACCGGATGCTTTTCTCTACCAAGTACAGCCTGATCTGTCCGCAAGGAATTTGGATAGCTTGCCCCGGGCTCCTTCGTGTGCCTCTCCGTACTCTGGTCTCTCTCCCAGCGCTACATCTTCGCCTGTCCTGTCAGTGCTTCCACATGCAGTGCCCCGATCTAGCAGACACAGGTCCTGTCGGACGACTGGTACCTGTTCCCTGACCCTAATTCAGCTGCCTTCTCAGCGGGTGCGTCAAGTTGCAGCCACCACTCCTGGAGATTGCGTGGCATCCAGTTCGGTGGTTGAGGCTTACAGTGTCCATGCCATGCTCAGGGCCGGTTCCCTGGTTCCTGACCAACCCCTCCATATCACTATCCTAGTCCCGGATCTGGGCGCCCAGGCTGTTGTCACTCCACCTGTGCCCCTGGGGTTCACTTTCTCTGCTCGCTTGCACACTTGGCTTCAGCTTGCTTCTCACTAACTCACTACTAACTTCCTACCATCTGTTCTTCCCTTGTCTCCTTTTGACAGGGCCGTGCCCCCGGGTTCGCCCTTAATCCCCTGGGTCCCAGGGTGTGTTGATGTGTTTGGTGGGGCCAAATTTCACCATCCCATTTTCATTTACATACTCATGTATGTAAAGTGCTATGGAATTAATAGCGCTATATAAATGACTAAATATTATATTATATTATTTTGGACTGAGATATGACACCCTGATATCGACTGCAGTACCCCTTTGTGACCGGTGGGGTGCCATACTTCCATTGCAGATCTAATAGAAACCTGATACAACACAAGTTATCTAAGAGATATAAATTGCTTAAATGATAATCAAAACAAGATTATAAAATATTAACCATAACAGTCTTAATAGATGATGATTCTCAGTGGTTTCATTGGGGGACGCAGGAACCACTGGAGTCGTCTGTAGACACCACGAGGCGGCACTAAACCGCCATACACACTAGATGACGATCACACCATTGTTTGGCCGGCAGCGATCTCGGTGACTCTCCCATACACAGGAACGTTCAGCTCGTTTATATGTAGCGGCGGTGACTGATCTACAAGACACAATATGATTTACAGTCCGATATCGGAGGAGCCGGGTCCATATTTCTCCACAATACATTTTCCATTGCTCCCGAGCAACAGACGAAAGCTGAACTCCTCCATATTGGCAGGTTCTGATTAATATAATGTCAGAGGAATAGTCTGTAGTGATCTGTTCACCAACAAGAGGCGGCTCCTGTGCATCCAAAATTATGTGTTTCTGTAAAGGTAAACACATAATAATAATACATTATATTTACATGGCGCCAATATATCCCGCAGCACTTTACAATTAAGCGAGGAGCAAAGTACAGATAATAACGACAATAGAAAGTAATACATAGCTCACAAGTTACAGGAGGGGTGAGGGCCCTGCTCACAAGCTCACAATCTATAAGGACATAGGGGGACACAGTAGGTAGGGCGTGCTTGTAGGGTCTGGTACGTTGATCATTATGATAAATAAGGGTTTTCCATATGAGGCTGCATGCCCCGGTCATCAGCCAGTTCTGTCTATATGCGCTTAAGTGCTATTGGTTTTATGGAGGATGTGGAGACAAAGGATAGGAAGGAGAAGGTTGTAATTAACATTTAGAAGGATGGATCAGGGGAGAGGGGAAAGTTAGGTTAGTGAATTGAGGTGATAGGCCTGTGTAAAGAGATGTGTATTTAAGGCACACTTAAAAGCATGGGGGCTAGATGTTAGTCGCAATGTTTGGGGTAGTGCATTCTAGTGGGCTGGAGCAGCACAAGAGAAATCTTGGAGATGGAGGTGTTGAGTTCGATCTGTTGTATAATCTGTTGTACCGCGATAACTCCTAGGCAGCAGGCTCGCTGTCTGGGTGTCACATTTGACACTGATCTTTCCTTCACCTCCTTATATACAATCTCTCGTCCGTTCTTGTCGCTTGCACCTGAAGAACATCTCTAGAGTCCGCCCCTTCTAATCATGGAAACAACTAAAACCCTCACCGTGGCCCTAATCCATTTCTGCCTTGATTATTGCAATTCTCTATTAATTGGCCTCCCCCTCTCTAAACTTTCCCCTCTCCAGTCCATCCTTAATGCAGCAGCCAATCGTTACTCAGATGCCTCTGCTCTGTGCCAGTCATTGCACTGGCAGACCGTACACTGCAGGATAAAATTCAAACTGCTTGTTCTCACCCACAAAGCTCTTCACAGTGCTGCACCTCCCTACATCTCCTCCCTCATCTCTGTCTATCACCCCACCCGTTCTCTACATTCTACAAATGACCTTCGACTAACATCTGCACTAATCCGATCTTCCCACTCCCGGCTCCAAGACTTCTCCCGAGCTGCACCAATCCTCTGGAATGCTTTACCCCAAGAAATCAAGACTATCCACAACTTGCATGGCTTCAGACACTCCCTAAAAACACATCTTTTCAAGGCGGCCTATCATACTCCCTAACAAAATTCCTTTGTACTGTACATAACCCATTCACTATCTCTCTTGATATAACTCTTCTTCAAACTCCACCAAACCCAAAAGCTGTACACAGATTGTCTGATGACCATTCATGTAACTTTATTTCTATCCCCCATTTCCTCAAGATGCCTGGACCATCAGTGTAATAAGTCCCTGTACCTTGTATAACCCCTCGTTATAACCCCTTGTATAATCTCGTTGTAGATTGTAAGCTCTTTTGAGCAGGGTCATCCTTATTTTTTGTTTTATCTATTGTATTGTATTTTTTATATTGATTTTATGCTTATTGTATTGTTTCCTATTATTGTACTGTATTCTCTACTGGAATTGCTGTATTATATTATGTATTTTCTTACTGCATTATACTGTGTATTTTCATCTATTACCCACTGTATTGTAAAACGCTGTGGAATATGTTGGCGCTATAGAAATAAAGATTTATTATTATCGTTATTATTATAATGGAGGGCACAGGTAGGGCGATAGACAGAAATGAGGGACGATATATAGGGGGGTTTGTATTGAATCCTATAGTGGATGGGCAACCAGTGTAATGACTGGAATAAGGCGGAGGCGTCTGTGAAGCGGCTGGATAGAAAAATGACCCTGGCTGCTGCATTAAGGATGGACTGGAGAGGAGAAAGTTTGGTTAGAGGGACACTGATCAGTAAAGAGTTGCAGTAGTCCAGATGAGAATGAATGAGAGCGACAGGGAGTGTTTTTGTAGTTTCAAAGGTGAGAAACGGTCGAATTCTAGAGATGTTTTTAATATTTCAAACAAAAAATACAGCGGTATTAAGAAGCGCTTTCGATAGATCAGCCACCTTTCTCAAGCAATTGATTTCTTGAGGAAGATAGCTGGTCTATCGAAACACTTTGCATAGGAGAGTGTGGAAGCTTAGTGAAGGTGTGTATTACTATTAACACCCAGTGCCTTAGCGCTTCTTATCTTCTGTTTGTTTACTTAGATGTTTTTAAGGAGCAGGTAACATGAGTTACTAAGTGATTGGATATAGGGGATAAAGGAAAGGTCAGTGTCAAATATGACCCTAAGATAACGAGCCTGCTGATTGGGAGTTATGGCTGACCCATCAAAGGTAATTGAGCTGTCGGGTATCAGTCAGTAGAGGGAGGAAACACTAGAAAATCAGTTTTGGAGAGACTTGGTTTAAAAAAAAGGGAGGACACGGTGTGAGAGACAGCAGAGGTACAGTCACTGGTATTGTGGAGTAATGAAGGGGTGATGTCAGGGGACGATGTGTATAATTGGGTCATCAGTATAGAGATGGTACCAAAAACTATACCTGACGTTTTGCTCAATTGGGGCAGTGTATAGAGAGAAAAGGAGGAGGCCCAAGACTGAGCCCTAAGGAACAGTAGAAGGGGAGCTGATGAAAGATACAGTGAAGGAGCAGTCAGAGAGGTAGGAGGAGAACCAGCAGAGAGCGGTGTCCTTGAGGCCGAATGAGTGGAGCATGGAGAGAAGGAGCTGGTGATCCACAGACATGAAAGCGGCAGAGAGATCTAGGAGAAGTAGCAATGAGTAGAGTCCATTGGCTTTTGCAGTTAATAGATCATTATAGAATTTGGTGAGGGCAGTTTCAGTGGAGAGTAAAGAGCGGGATCCAGATTGTAAAGGATCGAGGAGGCCGTGATCAGAGAGATAGCGGATCAGACGGGAGTGGATCAAACGCTCCAGGAGATTAGAGATAAAGGGAAGATTAGAGACAGGTCTGTAGTTAGCAGCAGATTTCTGGTAGAGCATGGGCATACCCAGCATGGGGCAGGGGGTGGGCTGCTGCCACCCCCCTAGAAGCCCTTCCCCTCTTCCCGGCTGCGACGAGGCCCAGATGTACAGGGGCCCGCCGCCCCCTGCTCCCGCCAATCCCAGCGCCCACTTCACAATGGATGAGCGTCCTCTGAGAGGACGCCCATCCATGTGACTGTGCCGCTGCCGCAGCACACACGCCGCTTAGGGGTCTGATCCGGCCCGCCGTGTGTCGGGAAGGGGGGCCTTCTACCTCCTGCTGCCGCCCCTCCCCTCACCTCCTCTTAGCACCCGGCTTTTGTACGTGCGTTCCACAATGGGACACATACTGCAGGCTTGTGCCGCCTACTCCACACTAGGAGAAGGCGGCACTTCCTGCTTTATGCGTTTCACAGTGGGACACAGGCCGGCACCGCCACCTCCTCCTGAGCCTCAGTTTTTGCAGAGATCAGACCGACTTTATTTTTTTTTTAGATTTATTTTTTTGAGTACACGGTGGCCAGAGGATTATAAGGAGCGGAGGGGGGTGCCTTATACTGTATAAAGAGTTATGAAACTGCAGATATGAGGCCCCACTATATGGAGAGATGAGGCTGCACAATATGGAGATATATAAGGCTGCACTATATGGAGAGTCTTATGAGGCTGCACTATATGGAGGTACATGAGGCTGCACTATATGGAGGGATATGAGGCTACACTATATGAGGCTGCACTATATGGAGAGTCTTATGAGGCTGCACTATATGGAGAGATATAAGGCTGCACTATATGGAGAGTCTTATGAGGCTGCACTATATGGAGGTACATGAGGCTGCACTATATGGAGGGATATGAGGCTACACTATATGAGGCTGCACTATATGGAGAGATATGAGGCTACACTGTATGAGGCTGCACTACATGGAGAGTCCTATGAGGCTGCACTATATGGAGGTATATGAGGCTGTACTATATGGAGAGTCTTATGAGGTTGCTCTATATGGAGGTATATGAGGCTGCACTATATGGAGAGTCTTATGAGGTTGCACTATATGAGGCTGCACTATATGGAGAATTATGAGCTTACCTTATACTATATGGAGAGATATGAGGCTGTACTATATGGAGAGATATGTGTTACGTATTGACTGCCTTGCAGTATGGAAGTGCCTTTTTTTTTCCTTGCTTTCAGTGTGGATAGAGGAAGCTAATGAGCGGGAGCTGAGAGTGCAGGTGCGTGTGCTGAATATTAAATCATGTGCTAGCACAAATGGAGTTTTTGTATGCTTAGAGGAGTGTATATATAGAAATACTACAGATGAGGGTGAGGTATGCACTGCATAACACTTGGGGCCTGCCCCTCATTTCTGTGATTCTTGTCTCAGTGTGTGATGAATATGACTCATGCTTAGGTGAGCTGAGGGGCGTGCTTGGGCTGGTTGCTCCCCACCCCTCAGCCATAAATGGGTCAGCTCACATCCACCTGATGTCGCTGATTCAGTTCACTTCTGGACTGTGACCTGTTGTGAGCAGACGCTGATCTGAAGCTGCTGTTTCTTTCTCCATTGGAAGCTGCTGGGTTCCGTGGTCTGTGGGTGGAGGTAGGGGCTTATGCCTAGGGCTTCTCTGGAGTTTTAGGGTCTTAGGCTGGTGGCTCGGACCTCCTCACCTTCAGAGGTACCTCCGAGTACAGGGCGAGTCAGGGACCCCAGTATCAGGGCCAGAGCAGGTTCCCCTGACTCCCTACGCCCAGCTCCGTCCTACTTCTGGGTACCCTGGCTTCCCCAGCGTGACAATATGAGGCTCCACTATATGGAGAGGTATGAGGCTGCCTTATGCTATATGGAGAGATATGAGGCTGTACTATATGGAGAGTTATGAGGATGTATTATACTATATCCCTCTAGACTGTGAGCCCTCGCGGACAGGATCCCCGGCCCTATTGTATCCGTATGATTGATTTGTCGTCGTTTTTCGACCACTTGTCTTTGTCTACCCTCTAACTTTGTACGGCGCCATGTATCCTAATAGCGCTATATAAATACCTAATAATAATATATGGAGGGCTATGAGGCTGACTTGTATGGAGGGCTTTGACGGTGCATTTTGCTATATGGATGACTGAGGTTCCATTATACTGTATTGAGGGCTTTGAGGCTGCATTGTACTGTATGGAGGGATATGAAGCTACATTATACTATTTGGAGGGATGTAAGGCTACATTATACTATATGGAGGGATGTGATGCTGCATTATACTTATATAGAGGGAAGTGATGCTGTATTATACTATTTGAAGGAATGTGAGGCTGTATTATACTATATGGAGAGCTGTGAGGCTACATTATACTATATGGAGGGATGTGAGGCTACATTATACTATATGGAGGATGTGAGGCTACATTATACAATATGGAGGATGTGAGGCTACATTATACTATATGGAGGGATGTGAGGCTGCATTATACTATATGGAGGGATGTGAGGCTGTATTATATAGAGGGATGTGAGGCTGTATTATACTAGATGGAGGGATGTGAGGCTGTATTATACTATATGGAGGATATTGGGGGTACATTATACTATATGGAGGATGTGAGGCTGTATTATACTATATGGAGGGATGTGAGGCTGCATTATACTATATGGAGGATATTGGGGGTACATTATACTATATGGAGGATGTGAGGCTGTATTATACTATATGGAGGGATGTGAGGCTGCATTATACTATATGCAGGACTATAGAGCGCATTTATACTATACTAGATGGTGGCCTGATTCTAAAGAATCGGGTAGTCTAGAATCCATATATAGTTTATTTAGTAAGAGTTAACAATAATGCAATTAAGACATGATATCTATCCATTAACTACCTATGTTTGTATGGTCTATGTAATTTTTGGAAATTTAATTGTTATATGCTAAGGCGTTTGGTACCCATACTGGCCAATACTTGTGTAGCCATCGAGTAGCTTCATTTAAGAAATCAATGTTCATAGTCTACGTATTCGCCAATCTGTGTGTGCCCATCAACCCCGTCACGGTAGCCTTAGTTCTGATGGGTCCCTAATCTACCTTATTACTATTTATTAACACTTCGACCCCTTTCACATCAGCATTTTTCTGCTATTTGCAGAAGGTGGTGATGAAAAAAATACAATTTCTGATGCGGTCATTTTGTAGCCTTCATGGTGTCAAGTCGTAGTTGTTTTTCCTCGGGAGTCTCATTAGTTTTCACTTAGTGAGTTAGCGGCTTTCTTCTCTGTGTCAGTGCTGTGCTTTTTCTGACGACCCATGGTAGCACTGTGAAGTGAGTGTGAGAGCAGGTAATAGCGAATGTCAGTGTTTGGGCTAATTGCCGAAATAGCAGAGTACGTGCTGATATGGAATCGGCTGAATGGTCAGAGCAAAATACCGCGAATGGTTAAGATATTATCTTTAGAAAACGGTTAATATTTTAAGTTTTACACAGGTATTTGAGGAATGTGATTTCAAGAGTTAACAGCACAGGGTTGAGGGCTAATAGCAGATTTTTCAGAGTACCTGGTGTATAGAATATCCAGAGTGGCCAGAGATAATGTGGGCAAATTGGTCCTGTATCCTTTAAACAAAAGGGTTAAGCTGATAATTTTTGCACAGAAATGTCATTAAAGGGTTAACAGCAGTGATCAGAGGGCTAATAGCATAAATAGCACAGTACGTGGTGATATATAATATCCTGAATGGCCAGAGATAATGCCGCCAAATGGGTACTATATCCTTAATACCAAAGGGTTAATGTGAGTTTTCCACAGGAGGTAGAGAAATGTAATTCAAGGGTTAACCAGAGTGGGCTGAGGGCTGATAACAGAAATGGCACAGTACATGGTGATAGACAACAACCCTGATCTAATATATGCCTTATCTCAAAGGGTTAATAAGAAGGGTGGTGAGGAGAAGGATACTGAAGACGTTTTAGAGGTTGTACTTAGCGAAATGAGGAGGCGGAGTGAAGGTGAAGAGGCAGGCACCGTCTGACAGGAATTAGGCATTCAAATTGCGCGCTTTTGCCGATGACGTGTGAGATCTCGTGAGACGTTCCGTAATGTCGCGATATTTCGTACGCCATCTTGGGTGTCCGGGAGGCGTTGATGGGTACGGGAAGTCTCACGCGACTTTGCGTACACCATGTTAGACCCACAGTGTCGCCAGAGAGGAGCGGAAGAAGCAAGATGGCGGGGCGGAGCGGATCCAGGGTCGGTTTGATGGCGGCTGCTGCAGCAGGATGACGGCGTCCGATGGCAGTCTGGTAAGTATAGCGGACACTGTGAGTGTGCATGAGAGTATGAGTGTGTGTGTGAGTGTGTAGGGGGAAGCGAGGGGAGGGGGGGGTACAGTAGTGTTGTGCCAGAGGTGTACGTGTGTGTGTGAACGTGGCGTGGGGTGGGGGGGGAGAATGCTGAGTAGTGTCTTGTGAAGGTGAGGGGGTGTGTAGGAGGCAGGGGTGTAAGACAGGAGGGGTGTGGGGCGCAGGAGAGGCCGCTGATGGCGAGAGTGGGGCAGTATTAGCCCGCTCTCGCTAACGGTCGGCCATCTTGGTTAGGTATACAGCCAGCTTCAGTCAGGATGTGACGTCATTTCGATGACATACTGACGGAAGTTGTCTTAGGGTTTTATTAGAATATAGATGGAGGGCTGTGACGTTGCATTATACTATATGGGGAGGCTATGAGGCTGTATTATACTATATGGAGGATAATGGGGGTACATTATACTATATGGAGGGATGTGAGGCTATATGGAGGGATGTGAGTCTGTATTATACTATATGGAGGACTATGGGGTGCATTATAATATATGGATCTTTATGTGGAGCATTATACTATACTAGATGGTGGCCCGAATCTAAAGCATCGGGTAGTCTAGAATACGTATATACACTGAGTACAGTGTATTTGAAATATGACGCCATGGAGCGCGCCGCTATTCTGATTGGTCGCCGCATTCAGCGCCGACCAATCAGAGCAGCGGCATTCAAATACACTGTACTCAGTGTATTTGAAATATGGCACCATAGCACGCACCGCTATTCTGATTGGTCGCCGCGTTCAGCGCCGACCAATCAGATTAGCGGCGCGCGCCATGGCGCCATATTTCAAATCTAAAGTTGTCACTGTATTTTACACAAGGCGCCGTGCCGCATGCCGCTATTCTGATTGGTCAGCGCTGAACGCGGCGACCAATCAGAATAGCGGCGCGCGCCATGGCGCCATATTTCAAATCTAAAGTTGTCACTGTATTTTACACAAGGCGCCGTGCCGCATGCCGCTATTCTGATTGGTCAGCGCTGAACGCGGCGACCAATCAGAATAGCGGCGCACG
This sequence comes from Allobates femoralis, assembly GCA_033576535.1. Classification (NCBI taxonomy): domain Eukaryota; kingdom Metazoa; phylum Chordata; class Amphibia; order Anura; family Aromobatidae; genus Allobates; species Allobates femoralis. The sequence goes on from JARQOC010000236.1 coordinate 46,245, forward strand.
CTATGGCGCCATATTCCAAATACACTGAGTACCGCACTAGCCGCGGCTGAGCTACGGTTAGCAGCTCGCCAGCCGGGAGACGACTGGCTGACACCGGTCGTCTCCCGGCTGGCTCGCGCGTGCTGCGTCCACCGTCTGTCGGATGGTGTATACCTGCAGAAGCGGCGCTCCAGCGGGCGCCAATGAGCGGCCTCTGTCTGGCGCGCGATTTCCGTGACAGACAGACAACATTAGACAATTATATAGTAGATGGAGGGCTGTGAGGCTGCATTATACTATATGGGGAGCTTATGAGGCTGTATTATACTATATGGAGGACTATGAGGAGCATTATAATATATGGAGGACTATGGGGAGCATTATACTATATGGAGGACTATGGGGAGCATTATACTATATGGAGGACTATGGGTGTGCATTATACTATATGGAGGACTATGGGGAGCATTATACTATTTGGAGGACTATGGGGAGCATTTTACTATATGGAGGGCTGTGAAGCTGCATTATACTATATGGGGAGGATATGAGGCTGTATTATACTATATGGAGGATAATGGGGTTGCATTATAATAATTGAATAACTATGGGGGCTACCTTATGAATGACATGATTCTCACACGCTTTATCCTATCTTCATCCTCCATACATGCTATAGATGGCTTCAAAAGATTTGGAAAAAAAAATGCAAAGTCTTTTGTGGAGTTTTATGAGTGGGGTGATATCTCTGCAGAATTAGATTGTGGTATGATCTATGGAAAAAGAAGGATTTAGCAGGAGACCAATTGAAAGACATTGAAGTGGCTGCACTTTTGGATGAGGCTAATATTTTTTTCCTTGCAACAAGGCAGCACTCTTCATTTTAAGTGCTGTCCCGTCCACTATGGCTACTGTTGAATGATCTTTCAGTATCCTTCGAAGGGTAATGACCTGGTCAGAAGTACAATGGGAGAGGACAGACTGACTGGGTTGTGTTTGATGAGCGTCCATCCGAAATTCTTCAAGCAAAATCGGGACTGGATTAAAATGAAAGTTTTGAACAAGTTTTAATTCAAACCCAAGAAAAATGATATTAGTAAAATACATGTACGGTAATTAGAATAAAAATCTACATTTTTTTCAATAACTATGTAATAACTAATAAATCACTACTATAATTACATATAATTTTATTAAAATTTCCGTTACATTTACCTTTTCCGTTCTAAAATTTTACAACCTGAACGACCATGGCTTGCCCCCTCCTTGTTTTGATCCTGGGTACGCCCATGTGGTAGAGGGATGGATTTTGAGTAGGGGATTGTGATGGAGTGTTTGAATGAAGAAAGATACCGGATGAAAGAGAGGTTAAATATTTTAGGTAGTTACATCTGTGGAGATGGACTGACGGAGATGTGAGGGGACAGGGTCACTAGAGCAGGTTGTACGTTTAGAAGAAGCAAGTGGCCGGGTAACTTCTTGTTCTGTAAGGGTACCGTTACATGGTGCCACCTTGCCGGCGATGTCGTCGGGGAATCACGGGACCGCGCATGCCCACCGACATCGCCGGTGAGCTGTCACACGTAGCAACTCGCCAGCGAACTAGCGGCGGCGTCCGCTCGCTGGGTTGCCCAGCAACCCAGCGACTGGTAACCCGCCATGTTCAACATTGCAGGTCACCACGTTACACAGGGCGATCAAGTATGATCACCCTGTTCAGAGCGCCATGTTTCACAACACTGCTGTGAAACCTGGCGATCATTCAGAGGCGATATTTCGCCATAGAATCGCCCTGTTACACTGGGCGACTCGCCGGCGATGGTGCCGCGATTAGGCCACACCCCTGCATCGTCGGCACAATCGCCGGCGAGGTGGCACCGTGTAATGGGCCCCTAACCGACTCAAAAATTGAAAATGACTTTCAGGTACGGTAGGGAGTAGGATCCAGGCTCAGGGGTGCGGGATAGAGACAGATCCAGGCTCTGAGAGGTGCTGGAGGGAGGGGGATCCAGGCTCTGAGGGGTGCAGGAGGGAGGGGGATCCAGGCTGTGAGGGATGCGGGAGGGAGGACCCAGGCACTGAGCGATGCGGGAGATAGGAGGATCCAGGCTCTGAGGGGTGCTGGAGAGAGGGGGATCCAGGATCTGAGGGGTGCGGGAGGGAGATCTAGACTCTGAGGGGTGCGGGAGGGAGGGGATCCAGGATCTGAGGGGTGCGGGAGGGAGGGGTTTCCAGACTTTGATGGGTGCGGGAGGGAGAGGGACCCAGGCTCTGAGGGATGCAGGAGGGAGGAGATCCAGGCTCTGAGGGGTTTGTGCAGAAATATCCAGGCAGATGTGGTTGATTTTTGTAAGAGAACAGTGGCAGATCGTCCACAATGAGGTTGGTGACCGGGGCCTGAACTTTAGGGCTCAGGAGGGAGTGGAAGGTTTCAAAAAGTAATTTGGGTTGTTAGCTAGTGATGTGATGAGGGTGGTAAAATATGCTTGTTTGGCCAGATGGAGAGTCGAGTTATAAGAATGAAAGTACAGTGGATGAAGTCTTCTGCTGCAAATAATTTTCGCCACAGACGCTCGGCACACCTTCAACAGTGTTGTATGAAACGTGTTTGCAGTGTGTACCAGGGTTGCCGCTGTCTGTGCCAGGTCTTACTGTGTGTGGCCGGTTCGGCTTCATCCAGGGCACTCTGCAATGTTTTATTACATTGTAACAAAGCTGAGATTTGGACAGGAAAAGAAGGAGATGGGAGCTAGAGATGACTGAAGGTTGTTAATCAGTTGCTGGGTGTTGATGGATTCAAGATATCTGTATGTATGATAAGTATGGGAGACCGGCTGTGGAGACAGTTCTTGAGAGAGAAGCAGGAAAGATGGTTGTGGTCAGAGAGCAGACATGGGAATTATTAAAGTCATTCAATGAGCAGAGCTGAGAGAAGATCAGGTCCAGCGTATTCCCACCTTCAAGTGTAGGAGAATCAGGAAGTTGTGAAGAGGTTAGAGTGGCCAATTGGTAGAGCGGAATATCAATAGGGATGTTAAAGTACCATATAATGAAAGTGGCAATGGATAAAAAAATCACAGGATAGAAAATGTGGTGGTTTGAAAAAAAAAGTCTAATGGTGTGAACTTCAAAGGAAGTAAATGAGTAGTGAGGGTACTGAGGGGAAAACCTGGAAAGAACATTGTGATCAAAGCAGCCGACCAACACCTCCACCTTGCCTGTTCTCAGTTCTGTTGTTATGGTAAAATTGTAACCCACCATGTGAGAGAGCAGCAGTGGCGGTGGTGGTGTCCGACTGCTGGATCAAGGTTTCTGTAATAGCCAAAAGGTCAAGGGATTTGGAAAGGAATACATCTTGAATGTAGGGGAGTTTGTTGCAAGCTGACCATGAGTTCCATAGGGCACAATTAATAGAAATGGTAGAAAGGAAGCAATGAATATTTATAAGATTGGCCGGGTTTCTGTGTGCTGCTGGAAGAGTTAAATAGAGTAATGGAAGGAGGGTCGGGGTTAGGAGCGACATCGCCAGCTGCTAGGAGAAGAAAAGAGAAAGAGAAGATGTTTCGGTGTTTCGGCATAGTTGATTTAAAATCACAGACATGGACAAACCCTGTATGGGCGATAATTTGGCCAAACGCTGTCATTTTACACCCAGTGGGAAGAACCATTGAGGAACTTCAAATGGCATTTTCTAAGGTGCAGGCTCTCATCACTCACAGAAGGCTGCTGAGACAGATTGGTTGCAAATGACCCAGCACAAGTAGGAGCAGACGCTCCCTGCCCCATACTCTGCCCATCCACCTCCCAAACCAACAAGTGGAGATGGGAAGGAAGCTGGAGACCTCAGGAGCGGCCGCAATGTGTCCCCCTGCAGATCCCTTACACCTCACCCTACACAGGATCCACTGGATCTTCACCAGCCGCCGCCTTCTCCCACCACTGGGATCCAGCTGCACATTTCACCCCTGACTTGTGGCTGCTCCATAATGACTAAGTCTCTCCCCTACTATCCAGCCCTATGTGGAGACTCTTCACAGGCTTCTCTCTCCTTAGTCTACACACAGAATAGGGACGTCTCCTCCTTCTATGTTTCCTCCTTGGTCTAATCCTGTCCAGTCACATCCACATCTGCAGGAGACATCTCTGCTTATTGTTACCGGCCCATTTCTTCCTCCTCCAGGTGCTTGGAATCTTCAGCCTTATTCCTTAAGGAGCCGGATAGGATCAGACACCATCAAGATGAACATTTGGATTGCTCTGCCATTCTCTAGCTCTGGTTCCCAAACTCCAGTCCTTGTGGCCCCAGCAGATCATGTTTTCAGGATTATTTTAGCATTTAAAAGGTGGCGGAATTATTATCAAGGCGTCACCTGGGCAATACTAAGGAAATCATGAAATCCTGACCTGTTGGAGGCTGTGAGGACTGGAGTGTGGGACACACTGCTCTAGATCTTCTGTTTAGAGTTGATGCAAATTGATTTGTAGGACCTGGTGCATCGTCCAGATCAGTAATATGTGACCACTGGATGCGAGAACTGAGAACTGCCTCATCCCCAACTCCTCTTTTGTTTAGCGGCCTGGTGTGACCTCATTGTTGTGGCATAATGCAAATGTGACATTGTGCTTGGCTGAATAATCAAGAGAAGCCACTGATACCATCAGGTAAGACGTTGTTCTCAAGGTTTCCCATTGCTGACATGGTCGATTGACTTGTGAACCAATTCACTAATGTTTTTAGATCCAAGTATCGCCTCTTCAGATTTTCTCTTAGAATTCTCACATTGAGGAATATTTCATCTAAGATCTTGTCTCCTCAGGTTCCTTATGATCAGGACTGTTTCCCTTTAATAGAGGATGGTCCTTTCCCTCAGTGACCCCCCGAGGATGGAGCAGGACAGAGACCACATGGCTGCTCGGATATTAGACCTCACCCTGGAGATAATCTACTGGATCACTGGAGAGGTGAGAGCTTCACATCACATCACTCTGATCTCTAGGAATAAAGCAGGGAAATGAGGGGAAAGGTGAAGGATTCTTATCCTCTGTGTAGTGATCGGCGTCTCCCCATACACAGGATCACACAGTAGTGAAGACGTCGTCTGGGGAGTGTGTGGCCCCCCGTGTGTCAGGAGGGCGGAGCAGGACCCCGAGTGACATCACCGAGCCTCCACCTCATTCACTGATACATGAGCAGAAGATCCTAGAACTGACCCACAGGATCACTGATCTGCTGAGCGGAGAGGTGAGCGCTGCCCCCCGGGAATGCTGGGACATTCTACAATAACGCCGGGGGAGGGGTCTGCTAATGACGGCTCATTGTGTGTGTCAGGTCCCTATAAGGTGTCAGGACGTCACCGTCTATTTCTCCATGGAGGAGTGGGAGTATTTAGAAGGACACAAGGATCTGTACAAGGACATAGTCATGATGGAGAATCCCCCGTCCATCACATCCCCGAGTAAGAGGAGACCTTCCTGGGCTGTAGAGGAGAGAACAGGTGTGAGAGTGCTCTAGATTCCCCATCATCTGCTCATCACATACACACAATGGATTCAGTCACTGCCGTTATTTCCTATAGATGGATCCAGTCAGAGGAATCCACCGGAGAGATGTCCCCGTCCTCTATATTCCCAGGATCGGCCAGAAGAGGAGGAGAATGTCCCCCGGGATCATCAGGTAGATGAGATTCCTGTCAATCCTCTATTTGATCACGTTATTGTCACTCAGTCGGTCTCTTCCTGGGGATCAAGTCAGGATCTTCCTTTTGGTTTCTCTTCCAGCTCAGAGGATCTCCGGAGATCTGTCTGTGCTGCAGATATATTCATAAATAGATCATTAATTCTTTGCCTTTTATTAGGGATCAAACACACAACCTCCATCATGGCAGGCGGATAATGTCCTAGTGAGGCACAGGCTGCCCTGCTACGTATAGGAGGATTTTCTCTGTGTAAATATCCACATACCGTATATACTCGTGTATAAGCCAAGTTTTTCAGCCCAAAATTTGGGCTGAAAAGTCCCCCCCTCGGCTTATACACGGGTCTATACGGTAGACCCGTGTGGTGGGGGCTGTGTGGTGGGGGCTGTGGAGGCTGGAGGAGGCGGGGGGGGGCTGCTGTATGAGCGGCCCCGTCACGTGGGGCCGCTCATTAAATATGCACTGCATCCCCCATGTCAATCAGCGGCAGGGGGATGCAGTTCATATAGCCCCCCAAAAGCTGGCACTGTCCCCCCTTGTAAGGGCCCCCCCCCGGTGCTTATACATTACCAGCCCGGTGTTCTGATCGGCGCCGCTCCTCGGTGCTTCTTCATCCTCCCGTCCTCGCTGGCTCCATCCGTGATCTCCGGCTGTCGCAGCGATGTGACGTCATCGCGCGACCGCTGGAGAACCCGGATGCAGCCAGCGCGGGAGGATGAAGACGCAGCACGGAGGAGCCGCGCTGATCAGAAAACCGGAATGGTAATGTATAAGTAGCGGGGGGGGGGCCCTTACAAGGGGGGACAGTGCCAGCCTGTGGGGGCTGTTGGTACCCCCTGGGGGCTGTTGGTACCCCCAGGGGGCTGCTGGGTACCCCCAGGGGGCTGTTGGTACCCCCAGGGGGCTGTTGGTACCCCCAGGGGGCTGTTGGTACCCCCAGGGGGATGTTGGTACCCCCAGGGGGCTGTTGGTACCCCCAGGGGGCTGTTGGTACCCCCAGGGGGCTGCTGGGCACCCCCTGGGGGCTGTTGGTACCCCCAGGGGGCTGCTGGGTACCCCCTGGGGGCTGTTGGTACCCCCAGGGGGCTGTTGGTACCCCCAGGGGGCTGTTGGTACCCCCAGGGGGCTGTTGGTACCCCCAGGGGGCTGTTGGTACCCCCAGGGGGATGTTGGTACCCCCAGGGGGCTGTTGGTACCCCCAGGGGCTGTTGGTACCCCCAGGGGGCTGCTGGGTACCCCCTGGAGGCTGTTGGTACCCCCAGGGGGCTGTTGGTACCCCCAGGGGGCTGCTGGGTACCCCCTGGGGGCTGCTGGGTACCCCCCAGGGGGCCGCTGTATAACCCCTGGGGGGTGCTGTATAACCCCTGGGGGGTGCTGTATAACCCTGGGGGCTGCTGTATATACTGCTGAGGCCTGTATACCACTGGGGCTGCTGTATATACTACTGGGGCTGCTGTATATACCACTGGGGCTGCTGGGGCTCCTGTATACTACCACTGGGGCTGCTGGGGATCCTGTATACTACCACTGGGGCTGCTGTATACTACCACTGGGGCTGCTATATACTACCACTGGGGCTGCTATATACTACCACTGGGGCTGCTATATACTACCACTGGGGCTGCTGTATACTACCACTGGGGCTGCTGTATACTACCACTGGGGCTGCTATATACTACCACTGGGGCTGCTATATACTACCACTGGGGCTGCTGTATACTACCACTGGGGCTGCTGTATACTACTGCTGGGGCTGCTATATACTACCACTGGGGCTGCTATATACTACCACTGCGGCTGCTGTATACTACCACTGGGGCTGCTGGGGATGCTATATACTACCATTGGGGCTGCTGTATACTACCACTAGGGCTGCTGTATACTACCACTGGGGAGGCCTGTATACCACTGGGGGGGGGGGCCTGTATACCACACTGCTGGGGGCTGTATACCTGTGCTGGGGTCCACCCTCGGCTTATACACGAGTCAATAGGTTTTTCCAGATTTTTGGGGCAAAAGTAGGGGGGTCGGCTTATACACGGGTCGGCTTATACACGAGTATATACGGTAGTATCTTCTCCTGGACATATTGTACTGGTGACCGCAAGATTCCTGTGTCATAGGGATTATACAGAAGATTGATTTCCTGTAAAGTTAATAAAAAAAAAAGGGAAAACAATTGATCTAATACCCCTATAATTGTAACAACCCGCACAATACAGTGAGCAGATTATTGATTATTATTTTCCATTAAACCTGTAAAAGACATATTTTTGGCATTCTGGCACTTAAAAAATTTGCAGCCCAAAACACAAGGAAACAAGTCGTCATATAGTGAAGATTATGCAAAAATAAGTGTTATAGTGAATGAACAGAAAAAAAACATTTTGGTCGTGTTATATATTATATCTACTGTGTCCATGTGTGTACTAGGTGTATACATGTGTAATGTATTAGGGTGTGTGTATATACAGGCAGCACCTGATGGAGGGGGAGGGGAGCCCAGACACAAGTTCTGCACGGGGCCCTTCACTGTCAGTGTCTGTGGCCCCGGCTGCCTCTCTGTAGGTGACTATTACTAATTGTCCCAGATCATCTGACCAAGATAAGGAGGTTCTTGGATGTTTAGTGAGAATCCTCGGTGTTCCTGTAAATTGTGTCCATTCACCGTGTGAGGAGATCCTGATCGCTTCATGTCTTCTAGGAGGTTTCTGACTTTTCCTGTAGATAAGATAAATTCTCATGTCTGTAATGTGGGATTCTTGCAGGAAAGTTCTGGTGGAACGAGGAGTGGACACGAAACCCCCACATCAGAGTCAGTGACCGGTAAGAGGCGCTCATAGATCTTGTCTGACTGTAAAGATCTTTATTATTGGAAATTCACAAATGTCTTCATGGTGATTATTACTATTACTAGATGATGGCCCTATTCTAACGCATCGGGTATTCTAGAATATAGAAATAGGGATTGCATGGGGAGGGCGGTGAGGGCTGAATAGGGAGGGACTTTGAGGACGGAGCGGCAGGGGAAGGACGGCGTGGCAGGGGGATGGAGGACAGAGGAGATAGCGCGGAATGTGTGTGCAGAGGCTCCAAGGGGCGGTGACAGACTGTGCGGTCATAGGAAGGAGGGAGTGGAGAGGAGCCGCACGATGCGCGCTCCCGTTGCTCCCTGCACCCTGGGAGTCCCGAATCCGGCAGCCCCCGATTCCCGGTGTCAGTGGGCGGCACACTCCCCCAGGGAGTCGGGGTGTGTCAGCCTCGCTGTGCGGCACGCAGTCGCCCGCTGCCGCCGCTCCCTGCACTGCTCTCTTCAATGAGGGAAGCGGCATTCAAACCACGCGCCGCTTCTCTCATTGGTCGGCACTGAACGCAGCGACCAATCAGAGAAGCAGCGCGCGCCAATACGCTCAGTGTATTTTGAGTATGGCGTTTTGGTATGCGCCGCTTCTCTGATTGGTCGCCGCGTTCAGCGCCGAATACTCAGAGTAGTGGTGCGCGCCAAGGTGCTCAGTGTATTTTAAATATGGCGCTTTGGCACGCGCCGCTTCTCTGATTGGTCGGTGCTGAACACGTTCAGCACCGACCAGTCAGAGTAGTGGTGCGCGCCAAGGTGCTCAGTATATTTTAAATATGGCGCCTTGGCGCACGCCACTCCTCTGATTGGTCGGCACTGAACGTGGCGACCAATGAGAGACACGGCATTCAAACCGTGCGCCGCTTCTCTGAGCGGCGCACAGTGTATTTTAAATATGGTGCCTTGGCGTGCGCCGCTCTTCTGATTGGTCCCCGCGTTCAGCCCCGACCAATCAGAGAAGCAGCGCGCGGTTTGAATGCGGCGTCTCTCATTGGTTGGCGCGGTGCTGCTGATTGGTCGCTGCTCTCAGCGCAGAATTCATATTTCCCGCCAAGCCGTGCGCAGTTTGAATGCTGCGTCGACCAGTGAGAGACGAGACATTCAAACCGCACGCCAAGCTGCGCAACTTCCCTGATTGGTCACCACGGCGAGTGGTTTGAATCCTGCGTGGGGCACTACCGCTGCGAGCAGCCGGGAGATGACCGGCTGGCTCGCCGTGGACTTCTGTGCGGCAGGTGGCCACAGCTGAGCTGCTGCTGCACATAGGTCAGCGGCTCGCCAGCCGGGAGATCAGACGCTGCTGATCTCACGACAATGGCCGCAGCCGGACGCGTGTATCCTGGCGATAGCGGCGTCAATGCGCCGCTGTCACCAGGTTTCAGTTTGGCGTGAATTTTTAATGCGCGTGGCTGTTATGCATACCAATGAGCACCCTAGCGCGCGATTTCCGTGACAGACAGAGAACCTTAGGCAATTATATAATAGATTGTTAATAATTGATGTAATGATTATCTGCTCCACGTCTCTGACATCATGTCCTCTATCTGTCTTGTCCTCTCTCTCTCTCCCTCTCTCGGGTCATGTCTTCATCTCTTCACACCTGACTTGGTTGAATATCTCTATTATTTCTCCCTTCTTCTCTCTGCCGGTTTAGACATCATTTTATTTTTATACTTTATCTCATATACTAAAATATAATCATAAACTAGACTGACTAAAATATGATCATTCTATTTTTGGTCATATTTTTTTCCCAAAAATATCTAAAGTCTAAACATATTTTGCTTGAGAAAAAAATGTTTCTTTTTGTAGGTGAAGACTGGAGGAGAAGCTGCCATGGAAATCTGCTTTTATCTCCCTTTGATAATGTAGAAGATAACAATTCCTCACAAGATAAAACTCCTAATGTTCCCGTGGTTCTTCACAGCCGACACGTATCCACTGATACCAACAGTCAGAAAACACTATTGTCTAATCAATCACTGATCAGCAAACAAGGAACTGGAAATAGACCGGGGAAAACATCTCTATGTGGGAAAAAGTTTAATACACAATCTAATTTTTCTTTGAATAAGCAAATTCACAGCAATGAAAGCTCATTTTCATGTTCAAAATATGGGAAATCTTTTACCAAAGAAATTAGTCTTGTTAGACATCAGAGAACTCACACAGGAGAGAAGCCACATTCATCTCTGGAACATGCACAACACTTTATGGCTGAGAATCATCTAGAAACACACACAGGAGAGAAACCATTTTCATGTTCAGAATGTGGGAAATGCTTTGCGAAGAAATCAAATTTTATGACGCATCAAAGAATTCACACAGGGGAGAAGCCATATTCATGTTCGAACTGTGGGAAGTGTTTTATTCGGAAATCGAGTTTAATAGAACATCAAAGAACTCACACAGGGGAAAAGCCATTTTCATGTTCAGAATGTGGGAAATGTTTTATCAAGAAATCAAACCTTCTCAAACATCTAGGATGTCACACAAGAGAGAAGCCGTTTTGCTGTCCAGAATGTGGGCGATTTTTTGCCAAGAAATTAAGTTTTGTGTCGCATTGTAGAATTCACACTGAGGAGAAGCCATATTCATGTCCTGACTGTGGGAAGTGTTTTACTCGGAAATCAAACCTTGTGAATCATGTTAGAATTCACACAGGAGAGAAGCCGTTTTCTTGTTCAGAATGTGGGAAATGTTTTGCTGAGAAATCGGATTTTTTGAAACATCAAAGAATTCACACAGGGGAGAAGCCATATTCATGTCCTGACTGTGGGAAGGGTTTTTCTCTGCAATCAAACCTTGTGAAACATGTAAGACTTCACACAGGAGAGAAGCCGTTTTCTTGTTCAGAATGTGAGAAATGTTTTAATACAAAACCAAACTTTCGGAAACATCTCAGAACTCACACAGGAGAGAAGCCATTTTGCTGTTCAGAATGTGGGAAATGTTTTGTGCAGAAATCACAACTTGTGACGCATCAAAGAATTCACACTGATGTGAAGCCATATTCATGTCCTGAGTGTGGGAAGGGTTTTACTTCTACATCACATCTTATATCACATCTTAGAATTCACACAGGAGAGAAGCCTTTTTGCTGTTCAGAATGTGGGAAATGTTTTACTGAGAAATCAAAACTTGTGAGTCATCAAAGAACTCACACAGGGAGAAGCCATTTTCATGCTCAGAATGTGGGAAATGTTTTAGTCATAAATCAAATCTTATGAAGCATCTAAAAGTTCACACAAAGTAGAAATCTTTTTTATGCTTAGAATAGAAGTAACAGTTTAGCCAGAAATCGGGGCTTGTTAAGTATTGGAGAATTCTCCCAGGGCAAAAGCAATTTTAATGCTTCATCAATTGCTTAGTGGCCATGGCTGATTACTGCATATCTGATAGTGTGATGGATGCGCAGTACTGCAGCCACTGTTCCATTGATGGAATTACACTCTGCAGCTTTGCAACTGTGTACTTGCAATGGGAATCCACCGATTAGACATTGATGAGCTATCCTAGCGATAGGGCATCAATGTTAAAGTCCTGGACAACTCCTTTAAGAATCAGTTATTACTTTAAATGTAGACACATTAAAGGATAGTGAATGGCACAAAATGTTTACTTTCTTGATCCTCCTACGGATCATAGCTTTGGATAATTAACAGTATTTAAAACAAATACAGCAGGTATTTGCTCCCTGCAAGACCTATGTACACAATAAAGCAGGAGCGTTTTTTCTCACTACGATCTATGACCATGGCCGGCCTTACCTATGTGTGACTAGTGCAGTCGCACAGGATGTTGGCCGGCAGACACCAGAAGGGGTGCTGCAGGGAGACAGCAACTCAATTTCACTTGCTGCTCCCATTCTGCACAGGCTCCAGCAGGAAGACTGCAGGGGGAGCCCTCTCCTCCCTATGTGTCCTGTCTTCTCCCATCTTCTCCCGTGAGGAGGACGGGCGCCTGCAGGCTCTGGCTGGAGAAGCTGATGACAAAGTCCCACTCATTTTGTACATATGTACTGTGTATATGTGTGTGCTATCTGTAATATATTATGTCCTGTTAATATGTGTTTATATATAATATATATGTTCAGTGGGGATGGCGGACGACTGCTGCCGTTTTGCGGGGTTATGCTGCTTCAACTGGTCCAGTTCCCATCTCTTCACAACAGCCTGCAGTGACCACAGTGCCACCTCACCACCACTGGACCCGGCGCTCCCCCACCACTGGACCCGGCGCTCCCCCACCACTGGACCCGGCGCTCCCCCACCACTGGACCCGGCGCTCCCCCACCACTGGACCCGGCCCTCCACCACCACTGGACCCGGCGCTCCCCCACCACTGGACCCGGCGCTCCCCCACCACTGGACCCGGCGCTCCCCCACCACTGGACCCGGCCCTCCACCACCACTGGACCCGGCGCTCCCCCACCACTGGACCCGGCCCTCCACCACCACTGGACCCGGCGCTCCCCCACCACTGGACCCGGCGCTCCCCCACCACTGGACCCGGCGCTCCACCACCACTGGACCCGGCCCTCCACCACCACTGGACCCGGCGCTCCCCCACCACTGGACCCGGCCCTCCACCACCACTGGACCCGGCACTCCACCACCACTAGACCTACTGTTTCCCTCCCCATTGCCCTGTAAAATGTAACCCCGCAAGGGCAGGGTCCTCTCTCCCCTCTGTATCCTTCTGTCACTGTTAGTTTGTTCATTGTATTTTTAACTTGTTTGTATGTAACCCTTTATCATGTACAGCACCATGGAATCAATGGTGCTCTATAAATACATTATATATTATTATCATTATTATTTATTTTTATATTTACCCTCTACAAATGCCCTGCACCTGTCATGTATAGGATGTAATGTGTATGTGTGTATTATATGGTGTAATTTACATGTTTGTTATTCTACACATTGACCTGCTGAATCCACAAGGTGTGTAATATGAGCTCTGTTAGGATTGCACTTGACAATTCAAGTTGTCGTCATGTGATTTCTTACATGTGATTTGCAGACTTGTGGTCATGTGACGACTGACGTCTCCTCCTGATTCTCTCATTGCTATAATTTTCAGTTGAGAGAAGCTGGAGGAGACGTCAGTCGTCACATGACCACAAGTCTAAATAACGGGTATAGGAAATTGTTTGGTTGCAGGTAAAAATCTTCAGTTTATTACATTTAAAAACAAGCAGACAATAACCAGAACCAGTAAGTACATAAAAGGAGGGTGCAGACAAGTTAGGAGACAGAAAGCAGTCTGTGCCTCAAAATTCAACAAGCCACCAAGGGTATAATTAGCAGCCGAAGTACAATGCACAACAGAAGTAACACGGGTTTCACAAATTACAATCCATACAACCACAATCAATGTAATCATGATATCTTCACATTGTGAGGAGAGTGTAATGAATACCCAAATGAGTCTTACATAGTGCTGCGGCTAAGGTACATCTATACCCTAAGACGGTGGGTGGAGAGGCGCACAGTGTCAGAGCCCCGACACATGTGTTTCCCTGTTTTCTTCAGGGGGCTGCTGTCAGGAGAGGATTATCTATGTGGGTTCCTGTGGTGAAAACCTTATACAAAAACAAAACCACCAGCAGCCCCGGCCTCGACCTTCCTCTGTGTGAGCTGCAGCGACCTGTATGGGCTCCGTCCAGTATACACAAATGGCGACTGCATGAGACAATGGCGTCTCTTCATGCCATGAGAAATCAGATCTCGCCCCTATCACGTGACGGAGATTACCTCACCATTATGTGACTGCTCCCTGTCCAATCCCCTCCTTCACAGAAATCACCATAGTCACGTGACAGTCTACTAGCTGACAGGCCCTGCCTATTCCTTTGCCCATCCAATCAGAACAGTCATAAAATGTTGGAGCAAAGTTTGGAAACTGTGGTTCTTTGGCCGCCTCAGGTGCCCTGTATATCTGCTCTATTGGGGGGTCAACGCTGGCACCAGAGGATGTCAAGTTTCAGGAGGCAAAGGTGAAAGTGGCGTGGGCATGACACCAGACTATGCGCCTGGTCACAAAAATGGGCAGCACATATGGTACAATGTGAGCAATGCTGTGCCCTGCCTATTATAGTGTGATCATCGTATTTTCCTGCAGTCCCCAGTGTTCAGCTTGTATCATGTCCTGTAGGTGTGGTGCCCCTGTGAGCCCTTTCAACCCAACAGGTGGCCATTGCTCTGGTGGAATGAACCCTAATCCCTTGAGGGGGATCTTGACCAGAACATGAATAGGCTAGATTAATGGCCAGCTTTACCCAGTAAAGTAGATTTTGCAGCTACTTTCCCCTTCTTGGGCCCCTGAAATAGCACAAACATAGTTGTAGATTTACGCCAAAAGCTAGACTTTTCTAAGTATTCCAATACACATCGTCTTATGTCCAGTGTATGAAACAATAACTCTCCCTAAGATCTTGGGTAACAGCAAAAGGAAGAGAAAATGATCTCCTGGCTTCTGTGGAACTTAGAATTAACTATTAGTATAAAAGTGGGGTCTGACAATAATATTATCCCATCAATATATTGCCTATTGATAGGCACTCACCCTTCCTGGAGCCGGCAGCTGTCATGCTAGGTGGGGCTCTGGGTTCCTCCACGCTGGGTACACCCGGGTCCGACATTATGAAGACGCTTTCAGACTCCTGCTGGATGCATCTGTGCAGGAGAAAGGCCTCTATATAGCTGTGCCTGTGGCCATGATTCCGAATCCGGAAGTGCTCCACATCCCCCGGGGGCGTCTGATATCATCTGGAAGTAGATGCATCTGCGCTTGTGCACTCAGCTGAAACGCGGGTTACAGCTCACACGCCCATCGCCCCCCTCTCGCCTGTTCCGTCAATTGATCCCCGAAGCAGGCTGCCAAAATGCCTGCACCCTGGGTCCAATCGTGGTGTGTTTAACATGGTCAGACAATTCCTGTTTTATTTATGAAGGAGGGACTCAAACTTACAAAGCCGATGCGGATAATGCAAAAACTGCCGTACAGTAGTGGGAAGAAAGAGTCCGATACCCCCTGTATTAGACATAAAGGAGGGCCTCATACACATTCCGAAATAATTATGAAGGAGGGCATCATACAGACCCTGGAAAAATTAAGGGCGAGCGTCACATAATGACCCTCTAAGAACGAGCGAGGGCCGCCTCATGACCCTCTTAAAATTTGGAGTGAGGGCCGCCTGATGAGACTTCCAATGGTATTTTGCCACAAGATCCGGGATCCTGACATTCCTCCTGCACGGCCCCGGGGCTGGAGGAATCAGACATCGCCTCTATTACTGCAGTCGTGTATGTGTTACTCTGATGAGAAAATATACATTTAATATCCGGCCGGGGACGATGTGACCAGGATGACGAGCGCCAGAGGTCGCACCCTGGAGGCTTCACTGACGTCTCCTTCTGCTTCCCTCATTGTTATTTTCAGTTGAGAGAAGCAGGCGGAGACGTCAGTTGTCACATGACCACATACCTGCAAATCACATGTGAGTGATCACATGAGCATTCGAACTGGAAAGTAAAATCCTAATGACACGCCCACTCCAGGGCTGGGGGTACTCGGAAACTGGGCAGCTTGTTGTTCTTCAGTCTCGGTTCTTTTCACTGGGACAGACTGGGGCCAAGAGCCGGTCCCGTGACCCTGGCGGTGCCATTTAATGAAGGGCGATTAACGGGAAAGACAGGGAAAAGGGGTATTCATGACGCCTCCTGTGGTACGCGGCCATGGGCGGCCACCCCTGCTTCAGTACCTCTGCGGACGACGACCGGCAGCTTGTATGGTGTCGCTTAGGGATGGGCGAATCTACTCGCTAGGACTCGTTACTCGGCGAGTAGTAAGGGACTCGCAGGACTCGGTAGTCTGCGAGTTTCCCAGTGATTACTCGCACGAGTCCAATGCAAATCAATATCAATCCTAGTTTTGTCAGAAATGCTGACAAAACTAGGATTGCCATTGTTTGCATTAGACTCGTGCGAGTAATCACTGGCTACTGAGCCAGTGATAGCAGGGAAACTCGCAGATAACTGCTGTTCCTTTGCGAGCAGAGTCCAGCTGTCTTCTCTGTGCAGCTCCAGGGTCCTAGACCCCGCCTGCTCACAGACATTATGTAGCAGTGCTGAGATTGTTCTCAGTCTGCTCATTCCCTGTGTACAGACATGAATGTCTGTGCACAGAGATGATGTAGCAGAGCTGAGATTGTTCTCAGTCTGCTCATTCCCTGTGTACAGACATGAATGTCTGTGCACAGAGATGATGTAGCAGTGCTGAGATTGTTCTAAGTCTGCTCATTCCCTGTGTACAGACATGAATGTCTGTGCACAGAGATGATGTAGCAGAGCTGAGATTGTTCTCAGTCTGCTCATTCCCTGTGTACAGACATGAATGTCTGTGCACAGAGATGATGTAGCAGAGCTGAGATTGTTCTCAGTCTGCTTATTCCCTGTGCATAGACATCTATATTTATGCACAGGGGATGTAGCAGAGAGGACATCGCGTTTTGGACTGCGTCGGACGGAAGAGGATTTTTTTAATTAAAGATGGAGTCCCTAATGGCTTTTTTTTTTATTTCTAATAAAAAATTTTCCTTGTGTTGTGTTTTTTTTAAAACAATTTAATAGAAATTCATGGCGGTCATGTCTAATATTGGCGTGACCGCCATAAATTTCGGGCTTAGGGCCAGCTGATAATACAAAGCTGGCCCTAACCTCTTTATTACCCAGCGTGCCACCGCTACCAGGGCCGCTGGAAGAGCGGGGTTCAGCGCCAGAGGATGGCGCTTCAATGAACGCGCCATCTTCTGGGGCGGCTGCGGGCTGCAATTTGCAGCGGGGGGTTCCCAGAAAGCTTGGGCATCCCTGCGCTGCGGATTCCAGCCCCCAGCTGCTTAGCTGTACCTGGCTAGACATAGAAATTGCGCGGAGCCCCACGCATTTTTTTTTTATTATTTCATGAAATTCTGAGATTCTGACTCTGACTCTGAGACTCTGACTCTGAAATTCATGAAATAATTAAAAAAAAATGCGTGGGGCTCCGCGCAATTTCTATGTCTAGCCAGGTACAGCTAAGCAGCTGGGGGCTGGAATCCGCAGCGCAGGGATGCCCAAGCTTTCTGGGCACCCCCCGCTGCAAATTGCAGCCCGCAGCCGCCCCAGAAGATGGTGCGTTCATTGAAGCGCCATCCTCTGGCGCTGAACCCCGCTCTTCCAGCGGCCCTGGTAGCGGTGGCACGCTGGGTAATAGAGGTTAGGGCCAGCTTTGTATTATCAGCTGACCCTAAGCCCGAAATTTATGGCGGTCACGCCAATATTAGACATGACCGCCATGAATTTCTATTAAATTGTTTTAAAAAAAACACAACACAAGGAAAAATTTTTATTAGAAATAAAAAAAAGCCATTAGGGACTCCATCTTTAATTAAAAAAATCCTCTTCCGTCCGACGCAGTCCAAAACGCGATGTCCTCTCTGCTACATCCCCTGTGCATAGATATAGATGTCTATGCACAGGGAATAAGCAGACTGAGAACAATCTCAGCTCTGCTACATCATCTCTGTGCACAGACATTTATGTCTGTACACAGGGAATGAGCAGACTGAGAACAATCTCAGCTCTGCTACATCATCTCTGTGCACAGACATTCATGTCTGTACACAGGGAATGAGCAGACTGAGAACAATCTCAGCACTGCTACATCAGGCAGCAGGCGGGCTCTAGGACCCTGGAGCTGGCAGCCTGTACAGAGCAGGACTCTTATCTGTGCGAGTTTCCCAGCGATTACTTACAAAGTAAAGGAGCAATGCAAATAAATGACAAAACTAGGATTGCTTCAGGCTGAAGCTTCCGAGACACATCTGCGATTTGTAAATCTCACACTACTCGCTATTACTCGCTTCCCCATTCATTAACATTGGACTCGCTAGACTCGCAACGAGTAGCGAGTCCTGTGCTCGGACTCGCTAGAGTCAAGATATTCCGAGTAATTTAGGATTCGCCCATCACTAGTGTCGCTTCCCGCAGGCGGAGTTCGTTCCCCAGGGCAGCTGTAAGGAGGGTTCAGTTTGTACCTTGGCAAATGTTCACTAGGTCATCAGCACCCCGGTGTCTCATGAGGCCTCTGCGACCAGTGGTCGTCGCTAAAGAAAGTCTCATACACTACAGCTGGAGTTCTGTTACTTTTACTCAGTGGTTTGAGCTGGACCGCTGGGTGCTTTCCTTGCCAACCTCCGGTTCAATGTTGTCTCCAGAACCAGGACAGTGCAGTCGAGCTTCTGTTGGTGTTCCTCTCTCTCTTACTGGGTGTCTCTTTCTGTAAATATATTTATTAAAGTTTCAAACAAGCATAACAATAGAAATAACCAATACAGAATCCAGATCCTAGTACAGTGGCATATTACAGCTGTAAGAAATCAGGTACAAAGGGACACCAGTAAAACCCCCAACAAGAGAATGCATGTTTCATTACCTGAAAATCACGTCTGGATCAAAACTTAGAAAACACACACAGCCAATGAGAAATGTATACACTGAGACATAAGAAGGGAGAAGAAAAAAAAGAGAAAAATTAGAAAGGGGTAGGAGGTGTAAGAGGGGGGGGGGGGGGGGGAATGGGAAAGGGTGTCTCTTTCTCTGGTGGTTTCTCAGCGCTATAAGGTAATTTTTCTTCTGGGGCGAGCACGACATCGCTCCGCTCCCCAGTCTCTCAGCACCTCCGCACACAGAGCTCAGGTACCGACAGCCACCGGTGCTCAGTTGTACCTCTCCTTGGTACTGCTCCCTCTAATGTAGGAGTGCAGTACCTCTGGTGGCGGCTTAGCATGTGGGGTGCCACACTAACAGCGCATATTACACACCTTGGGGATTCAGCAGGTCGATGTGCAGAATTACAAACTCGTAAAACACACCAATATACTACACGTATACACATTATACCTACACATGACAGGTGCAGGGCAGATGTGGGGTTAAATAAGATATATATAGGCTTACATTCTACAGAGTAATGGGGAGGAAGACAGTAGATTGAGTCTGCTCTGGTGGTGGAGCGCCGGGTCCAATGGTGAGGGAGCGTTGGGTCCAGTGGTGGGGGAGCACCGGGTCCAGTGGTGGTGAGGTAGCACCGTGGTCATTGCAGGTTGTAGGCTGTTCTGAAGAGATGGGTTTTCAGGTTCTGCTTGAAGGTTTGTAGTGTAGGGGATAGTCTGACATGTTGGGGTGCAGAATTCCAGAGGACGGGGGATGCTTGGGCAAAGTCTTGCAGGCGGTTAGATGTACAAGTGTGGAGGAAAGAAGGAAGTCTTGGGAGGATCGAAGATTACGAGTTGGATGATATCGGGAGATTAGTTCAGAGATTTATAGGGTGACAATGTGAGTAGTGTGAATATATTGGATATATGCTGGTGAATTGGGAGCCAGTGGAGGGATTTGCAGAGGGGACAAATGGAGAAATAGCAAGGAGAGAGGTGGATTAGTCGGGCAGCAGAGTTAAGGACAGATTGGAGAGGTGCAAGAGTGTTAGCAGGGAGGCCGCAGAGGAGGAGGTTGCAGTAGTTAACACGGGAGATTATGAGGGCATGCATTAGTAGTTTAGTAGATTAAGGGTTGAGGAAAGAACAGATTTTGGAAATATTTTTGAGTTCGAGGCGGCAGGAGGTGGCACGGGCTTGGATGTACGGTTTGAAGGACAGGGCAGAGTCAATGGTTACTCCGAGGCAGCAGACTTCAAGTACAGGGCAAAGTGTGATGTAATTTATTGTGATATATTTGGTAAGAAAGGAGTGTGAGATTTAGTAAGCGAGAGGAGAAAAAGGAGGATATGGCTGATAGACACTCCGGGATTCTGGACAGCAGAGAGGTGACATCTTGGCTAGAGAGGTAGATCTGAGTGTCATCAGCGTACAGGTGATACTGGAAGCCATGGGACATTATGAGTTGCCCCAGACCAAGGGTATAGATAGAAAAAGGAGAGGCCCTAGGACAGAGCTTTGAGGGACCCCAAAAGATGAGGCAAGGTCGTGTGGGAGTGGGAGATGCTAAATATGTGGTTGGAAAGGTAGGAGGAGATCCAGGAGAGGGCAAGGTCAGTGATACCAATGGAAGAAAGGATCTGTAATAAGAGACAGTGGTCGACTGTTGAATGCAGAGGACAGGTCTAGAAGGAGTAGGGCGGAGAACTGTTAGCTTTGCCAGTAAGTCGTTAGTAATCTTGGTCAGGGCAGTGTCAGTGGAGTGGTGGGGGCGGATGTCAGATTGAAAGTTGTCAAAGAAAGAGTTGGATGAGAGGTGGGATGAGAGTATAGTGTAGACATATATATACGGTAGGGAAAAAGTATTTACTCAGCCACAAATTGTGCAAGTTCCCCCATTTAAAAAGATGAGAGAGGTCTGTAATTGCCATCATAGGTGACCTCAACTATGAGAGACAAGATGACAAAACAAATCCTCACATTGTCTGATTTGTAAAGAATTTTTTTCAAATTTTGGTGGAAATGAGTATTTGATCACCTACAAACAAGCAAAATTTCTGGCTCTCATAGACCTGCAACTTCTTCTTTAAGAGGCTCATCTGTCCTCCACTCGTTATCTGTAGTACTGGCACCTGTTGAATTTGTTATCAGTATAAAAGACACCTGTCCACTAACTCAAACAGTCACACTCCAAACTCCAACATTACACAGGCTACCATGAGTAACACACTACGCCACCAGGGACTCAGATCCTGCAGTGCCAGACGTATCCCTCTGCTTAAAGGGAACCAACCACCCCCAATGACCCCCCCGGACTATTAATATGGCTCCCTACACCCAGCACATACATGTGCTGCAATGTTTTTTGCTAAAAAAACTGCTTTTTAAAAGTGAAGATAATGCTTTATAAAGTATTTAACGAAGGGACGGGTGGGCGTTACTTAGCTGTGGCTAAAGCCGGGTTGGAGCTGCCAGTCATCATCCTGTGTCCCTCACAGCAGTAACGGCCAGCCCTTTCTTGTCGTCACAGCCTGGTGCACGGGCTCGCATGCCCGTGCACACGTCATCAGCTACAGCCGGGTAGCGAGCGCGCGCTCTGACTTCCTGTGCTCGGCTGTGGAAGTCAGAGCGCGCGCTCGCTACCCGGCTGTAGCTGATGACATGTGCACGAGCATGCGAGCCCGTGCACCAGGCTGTGACGACAAGAAAGGGCTGGCCGTTACTGCTGTGAGGGGACACAGGATGATGACTGGCAGCTGCAACCCGGCTTTAGCCCCATGTAAGTAACGCCCACCCGTCCCTTCGTTAAATACTTTATAAAGCATTATCTTCACTTTTAAAAAGCAGTTTTTTTAGCAAAAAACATTGCAGCACATGTATGTGCTGGGTGTAGGGAGCCATATTAATAGTCCGGGGGGGTCATTGGGGGTGGTTGGTTCCCTTTAAGCCATTACATGTCCTGGCCCATCTGAAGTTTTCTAGAGAGCATCTGGATGATCCAGAAGAGTATTGGGAGAATGTCATATGGTTAGATGAAACCAAAGTAAAACTGGTAGAAACACAACTCGTCTTATTTGGAGGAGAAAGAATGTTGATCTGCATCCAAAGAACACCATACCTACTGTGAAGCATGGGGGTTGCAACATCATGCTTTGGGGCTGTTTCTCTGCCAAGGGACCAGGACGGCTGATCCGTGTACATGAAAGAATGAATGGGGCCATGTATCGTGAGATTTGAGTGCAAACCTCCTATCAGCAAGCGCATTGAAGATGAAACGTGGCTGGGTCTTTCAGCATGACAATGATCCCAAGCACACCACCAGGCCAACAAAGAAGTTGTTTCATAAGAAGCATTTCAAGGTCTTGGAGTGGCCTAGCCAGTCTCCAGATCTCATACCTATAGAAAACCTTCAGAGGGAGTTGAAAGTCTGTGTTGCCCAGCGACAGCCACAAAACATCAATGCCCTAGAGATCTGCATGGTTGAATGGGCCAACACGTAATTTCCCTGACATTACTTCCTCCTCTAATTGTTTGATTTTCTGAAGGTACGTGTATTATCTTCTTGTGTAACCTTAGTTGCTATTCTGCCTATAGAAAGAATGACCCCCCTGGACAGCCCGTATGTCACAGAATACACAGGTTAGCTGTATAGACTGTGGGACATGAGTACCATTCCTGACTGCCCACCGGTTGTCACTCTTGTTTAAGCATTCACATGTCGTTAATTCATTCACACATTATTGAACGACTCGCATTCTCTAATCTCTATTCTCATGTAGGTAACTATCCAGAGGTGCACCCCACCACAGGCTTAGATTGGTGTACCAACTGGCAAAACCGGTGGTTACACTCGGGCTACCCCCTTGTAAATGTGGCACCCCAGGGTTTGGTGGCCACAGATACATCTGTGACACAGAATGATCTCCACATCAGGTAAGCCCGCACACAACACCTTCCACTCCAGATCTGAAGTGGGAGCTCTACAAACTGAGTTCAGGCAAGATCCCCTATAAATTCAAGCCTGGAGGCGGAGTTAGGAGAATGCAGTTCCAGGGAAGACTGTGAAGACATCCTGGTGACGGAGCTGTGCTAAGCCTGTACCAGTGAGTGCTCCTGACCTGCGTGAGGGACCCTAGAGCAAGGGTAGGAGTCAAGAAGTAGTAGCAGCAGGGGGAGTGGAACCATACCGGTTCGCCCCGGAGGAACAGCACCTGAAACCGGACACCAGAGTCCGTGACTCCAAGGGACCTGTCAACCCAGCAGTCAAGACCGGAGGCCAGGGAGACTTCAGATCTCCTGGCCACAGCAGCACTTCAGGCACAGCCACTTAGCAGAGCCAGGGACCAACTGGCTCTCACCGGCAGAGCTTTCACCGCCTGCCATACAAGTGAGGACTACAAGAGGGGGTCAGGCCTTAGCTTCAGACAGCCTGGAACGAAAACACAGTGCAGCAGGGAGGCCTCATAACTCGCCGGGTGTGGAGATCTCGAACTGTTACCAGACTACCTGGACCCGTACCATCAGAGACTGTACCCTGGACTATACCTGAATCATCAGTAAAAGGTACGGAAACATCAACCCTGTGTGTGACTGTTATTGCGGCAATTCCCATATACCACAACTGCCTCGGGGATCCCACTCCACCATACCATACCATAGGGGAACTGTAAATGGCGTCACAAACTACTTTTATTTTTATAATTTTTCCTGACTTTTTGGCCACAGGACTGGGCACAGGCCCCAGTCACATTCCCCATGAATCAACGCCTGGGACTGGGTACCCCACGGCCCTGGGGCGGGTCATAATGACAAAATGGTACTGACCCAAACTGTGGGGGTGCAACTGTAGAATCGCCTTCCCTTTGCAGGGATACAGTTCTTTGTCCATATCCCTAGGGTTACCCTTGAGCCTAAATGTGAAGCCTTTGGGGGCATATAACAGGTGTAAATGCATCTTCAGTTTGACTCTTATTAAAGTTCAATTATAGTCTTGAGTTCAATCAGATTCTCTGCAATAAGGAGCACGATGCTCGCCAGCCATCTTGTCAGTCCTTTGAATCAAATTGGTGTGATTGGGTCATCTGAAAGTCCCAGCCTTGTTCTTTTAGGGGTTCTGGCATGCTTGTCATCAAGTGTAGTCCTTATTGCTGCAAAGATATTCATGCATTCCCCCATCATCGGCTTATGGAGCTGAGATTCTTCACTCTATTAACTTAAAAGAAAAACACTTTAGTTCACGGATATATTATTGTGGCGCCCCTACAGACAAACCACCACCAGAGGTACGGCCCTTCTGCGGATAAGAGGTGTAGACTGCAGAGACCCACCCACCGGTTCTCCCTGCCGCGCAATGAGCAATGCAGACACATGGGATACCTTTTCCATACTTTATTGAGGGTATAAACGTAACACCTCTCATATGTAATTGAAAAAGGGGTTGGATTGTTTTGGCCGTAGCTCAATTGTAGGCACCAATCTACCTTATAAACCCAGAGAAGTAGAGGCCCGATGGCACGGCCGTCCGCGGCAGGTTGGCTCTCACCAGCGCCCTCATCCACCAGCCAAGGAGTAGTGGGGGTATAAGCCCTAGCTGCAACCCCCACAGAACAACCACGAAACTTGGACTGCTCCGTCCTGCACCTGATTGAGAAATTCACCAAACCGAACTTGCTTATGTGTAAGCATCTTCCATGACCAAATGGCCCTTGATCAAACAAAATGGTAAATGTGCAGCCCTGATCAGCAAACTACGGTCAGAGTTCTCCAACCCGGACCGACACCATCTGAAAAGAAGCGATTAGCATCTCCATGGTCTTTGTTACACGATGCCCAGAGTGTCAGGTAAACATCTTCCATTGTCCACTTAAATGGTTCCGTTTTCACGTGTCTGTAAAGACCCCCGCTAAATGTATGCCTAAACATACAGTTGTGGCCAAAAGTATTGACACCCCTGCAATTCTGTCAGATAATCCTCAGTTTCTTCCTGAAAATGATTGCAATCACAAATTCTTTGGTATTATTATCTTCATTTAATTTGTCTTCAATGAAAAAACACAAAAGAGAATGAAGCAAAAAGCAAAACATTGATCATTTCACACAAAACTCCAAAAATGGGCCGGACAAAAGTATTGGCACCTTCAGCCTAATACTTGGTTGCACAACCTTTAGCCAAAATAACTGCGATCAACCGCTTCCGGTAACCATCAATGAGTTTCTTACAATGCTCTGCTGGAATTTTAGACCATTCTTCTTTGGCAAACTGCTCCAGGTCCCTGATATTTGAAGGGTGCCTTCTCCAAACTGCCATTTTTAGATCTCTCCACAGGTGTTCTATGGGATTCAAGTCTGGACTCATTGCTGCCACCTTAGAAGTCTCCAGTGCTTTCTCTCAAACCATTTTCTAGTGCTTTTTGAAGTGTGTTTTGGGTCATTGTCCTGCTGGAAGACCCATGACCTCTGACGGAGACCCAGCTTTCTCACAATGGGCCCTACATTATGCTGCACAATGTGTTGGTAGTCTTCAGACTTCATAATGCCATGCACACGGTCAAGCAGTCCAGTGCCAGAGGCAGCAAAGCAACCCCAAAACATCAGGGAACCTCCGCCATGTCTGACTGTAGGGACCGTGTTCTTTTCTTTGAATGAATCTTTTTTCTCCTGTAAACTCTATGTTGATGCCTTTGCCCATAAAGCTCTACTTTGGTCTCATCTGACCAGAGAACATTCTTCCAAAACGTTTTAGGCTTTCTCAGGTAAGTTTTGGCAAACTCCAGCCTGGCTTTTTTATGTGTCGGGGTAAGAAGTGGGGTCTTCCTGGGTCTCCTACCATACAGTCCCTTTTCATTCAGACGCCGACAGATAGTACGGGTTGACACTGTTGTACCCTCGGACTGCAGGGCAGCTTGAACTTGTTTGGATGTTAGTCGAGGTTCTTTATCCACCATCCGCACAATCTTGCATTGAAATCTCTCGTCATTTTTTCTTTTCCGTCCACATCTAGGGAGGTTAGCCACAGTGCCATGGGCTTTACACATCTTGATGACACTGCGCACGGTAGACACAGGAACAGTCAGGTCTTTGGAGATGGACTTGTAGCCTTGAGATTGCTCATGCTTCCTCACAATTTGGTTTCTCAAGTCCTCAGACAGTTCTTTGGTCTTCTTTCTTTTCTCCATGCTCAATGTGGTACACACAAGGACACAGGACAGAGGTTGAGTCAACTTTAATCCATGTCAACTGGCTGCAAGTGTGATTTAGTTATTGCCAACACCTGTTAGGTGCCACAGGTAAGTTACAGGTGCTGTTAATTACACAAATAGAAGCATCACATGATTTTTCTAACAGTGCCAATACTCTTGTCCACCCCCTTTTTTATGTTTGGTGGAATTAGATCCAATTTGGCTTTAGGACAATTCTTTGTGTGTTTTTTCATTTAAGACAAATTAAATGAAGATAATAATACCAAAAAATTTGTGATTGCAATCATTTTCAGGAAGAAACTGAGTATTATCTGACAGAATTATTATTATTTATTTATATAGCGCCATTATACTCCATGGCGCTTTACATGCTAAGAGGGGCAGACTAGGACAAGTAACATAGTAACAATACAAGTAACAATAAATGTGGACAATTCGGTCGTACAGATACAAGAGGGGAGAAATCCTGTCCGCGAGGGCTCACAGTCTACGAGGGGCGGGTGGGGATACAGTGGGAGGGCGAAATTCCAGTCGTGAGGCGGTGTGGTGGACCGGGTCTTATTGCAGGTGGTAGGCTTGGCGGAACAGGTGGGTCTTCAGGCTTCTTTTGAAGGTTCCCAGGGTAGGAGAATGTCTGATGTGTTGGGGCAGTGAGTTCCAGAGTATGGGTGAAGCACGGGAGAAATCCTGTATGCGGTTGTGCGAAGAGGAGATGAGGGGGGATTAGAGGAGAAGCTCTTGGGAGGATCGCAGGTTGCGTGAGGGTAGGTATCGGGAGACCATGTCAGAAATGTATGGAGGGGACAGGTTGTGAATGGCAGCATTGCAGGGGTGTCAATACTTTTGGCCACAACTGTACTTACCTTCTCATCCTCGTCCTCCTCATCTTCCACCCATGTCCACCAACTTGCATACCCTGGCAGAAACCTCACACATTTTGACACTCACACTCCAACGCCATTTTACCGCTATCATCCATATCCTCACTCCACGACACAGATAATGCCACAGCTTTCTACAGCTCTACACTCACATCAGTTATTGCAGTTTCCCCTCTCATTCATGGCAGAACATGACGAATCAACAGACATCCCTGGCACACAGATACTACTAAAAATCTGCGGCGAGCGGCTAGGGTTGCAGAGCGGCGCTGGAAGAAAACACACTCACAAGAAGATACACAGCATTCAAACAAGCAACTCTCACGTTAAAGTCAGCAATCGCCACCACTAAACAGAATTACTTAATTACCCTCATGTCCTTTGTCCAACAACCCCAGGCAGTTATTCAACACATTTAACTCCCTCATCCGCCCCCCACTAACCCCTCCTACTTCTCGTATCTCTGCAGAAGACTTTGCAACATACTTCATCAACAAGATTGACCAGATCAGACAAGTCTTTGCTACCCAACCACAGCAACTCCCATGTATACCGGATCAACCCCCTCCCCCACTAACCCTCCTCCCATCCATCACTGAAGGAGAACTTGCACACCTCCTCTCCAGATCGCACTTCACCACTTGTGCACTGGACCCTCTCCCATCAAACGTCCTGCCCAACCTCACCACCACACTTATCCCAGCCCTAACCCACCTTTTCAACCTATCACTAACTTCTGGTACCTTTCCTTCTGCTTTCAAACATGTAACAATTATACCTGTCTTGAAGAAGCCATCCCTTGACCCCACTTCCACATCCAGCTACCAGCCCATATCCCTGCTCCTGTTCGCTTCCAAACTTCTCGAAAAGCATGTCCACACTGTACTCTCATCACACATCTCTCATCCAACTCTCCGGTTTCCGCCCTCACCACTCTACTGAAACTGCCCTGACCAAAATTACTTACTGCTGTCCAGAATCCCGGAGTTTATATCTTTTTCAGAAAATGTTTATTTGAATGTTTTCAAAACAAAGAAAACCTAGATATCACTCTATACCAATAACATCCAAAATTAACAGAAAACTAGAGTGACAAGTCCCCTTGTCGGGGGAAGTTACAAGTACATAAATAAGAAAAAGTGGAACAAGTAATGTTAAGTCGATAGGTGTATAAATCTCTCAGCGGAAGATATTCAATGTCGTCCCCTATTAATCTATAGGAGAGAGAATCACGATGTAGTATTCCATTCCAGAGAAAGGTCCAGAATAGAGTGAAGGTGTAAGAGAAAAAAAAAAAAAAAAAAAAGAAGATAGAAGAAGAAGATTTACAGAAGAGAAGTAGAAAAGAGGGAGATAGATTCCAGTCAGAGTAGGGGGGAAGCGGGGAAGAAGGGGAAAGGACAGAGACCCTTCCCAATGTCCAGTCTAGCTGTGGGAGTTTTGTAGGTGACGGGTCAACACGGGCCCATCACGAAAGTACCACCAGGGGGTCCACAGTTTTTGATGTTTATCCCATGTCTCGTTATCTTGGGCCATCAGGGATTCGATCCTGCATATTCTGTCCATCTCTCCCACCCACTCCCCCAGGGAGGGTGCGGTCACTGATCTCCAATGCCTTGGAATTAAGACTCTAGCTGCCATGAGGCAGAAGCGGAGGAGACCCCGCTTGACCAGGGAGAGGGGACCCGGCACCAATGACAGTAGCGCGATCTTGGGCGAGGGAGCCAGGCGGGTGCCAGAAATGGATTCATAGGCAGAAAATACCTCGACCCAAAAGGCCTGTAATGGCCTACAGTCCCACCATATGTGTAGCATGGTGCCGACTTCTTCGCCGCATCTCCAGCACAGGTTAGAGATTGAGGGAAACATCCTGTGAAGGAGCGCCGGGCACCTGTACCACCTGGTCAAGATCTTATAGTTCGTTTCCTGAAAGCTGCAGGAGATTGACATCTTGTGAGTTAACGTGAAGATTTTTGTCCGGTCAGAATCTGAGAGATCTATCTGGAGATCTCTCTGCCAGGCGTCAAGGAAGCGAGGCACAGCCGGGGGGTCGGCCCCGGAGTTTATATCAGCCATATCCTCCTTCTTCTCCTCCCGCTGCCTGAAACTCAATGTAGACAAAACTGAACTCATCATCTTTCCTCCATCTCACACATCTTCCTTGCCAGACTTATCTATCACAATAAATTACATCACACTTTTCCCTGTACCTGAAGTCCGCTGCCTCGGAGTAACACTTGATTCTGCCTTGTCCTTCAAACCGCACATCCAAGCCCTTGCCACCTCCTGCCATCTCCAACTCAAAAATATTTCCAGAATCCGTCCCTTCCTCAACCCGCAATTTGCTAAACTACTAATGCATGCCCTCATCATCTCCTGCCTTGACTACTGCAACCTCCTACTCTGTGGCCTTCCTGCTAACACTCTTGAACCACTTCAATCTGTCCTTAACTCTGCTGCCCGACTAATCCACCTCTCTCCTCGCTATTCCTCCACTTCTCCCCTCTGCAAATCCCTCCACTGGCTCCCAATTCACCAGCGTATCCAATTCAAACTACTAACATTTACTTACAAAGCCGTCCACAATCTGTCCCCCCATATATCTCTGAACTAATCTCCTGATATCCAACTCGTAATCTTCGATCTTCCCAAGACGTCCTTCTTTCCTCCACACTTGTACGTTTCAGGGCTGTGGAGTCGGAGTCGTGGAGTCGGAGTCGGAGCTAGTTTTGGCCGGAGTCGGAGTCGGTAGAAATGTACCGACTCCGACTCCAGCTTTAAAAAAATGTATTAATATTTCATAATTGAACTTTCATATTAATTTTATAAATGTTACTCAAATATTTATGTTCTATCAAACTATGAACAACAGTGATAAGCAGTTCTGCTGGAGATAGAGACATTTCTTACTTCTTGTGTGTCACTGTTCTCCACTGCCCTTATCTATTCTTATACTTGGTTAACTTCATGCTGCCCCAACCCCCCTACTTACAATGTATGAAACTGAAAATGTGTTGTAAATTCTTAGTAGTAACTTGGCTCCTCCTCGTCTAGACTAGATCATACTAGCCGGTGTGCATCTTCCAAGCATCTCACAGCTGCCTGCTACTCAGAAGAAGAGGAAGACTGTAAGAAGTATTATCCACAAACTTTGCATCAGTTAACTGTGAGTACATGAGGAATAATAACAGTATTACTGACCAGTATATCAGTTGTACGACCTGGCAATAATTTTGTACAATTGTTTTTAGGAAAAACAATTGTCATTTGGATTGTGAATGCATAATTAAAAACCTGAGAATGTCAAAGAAGCATCACATTAAATCAGCTGTATTTGAACATTTCACCATCACTCAAGATAGAAAACATTATGTCTGTCAGTGTATGACAAATGATCCAGACGAAAACAAAAGCTGTGAAGCGAAGATAAGTGCATTTTCAGGCAAAGATAAAAATGCTCCTACCAGAGCTTCTAATCTAAAGAGACATTTACAGCGCTTCCATCCAGAAGTACTGAAAGCAGTGGATGAGAAAGACTGCATCCAAACCAAAGAACCAGTGCCCAGCTCTTCCGGTCAAGCAAAGGAGCAGAGAACTTTGCAGCCATCAGTTGCAAGATATTTTGTCAGTGACAACGTTACTGTGACAATGACAGTAGATACATTTAAAAAACAGATCATAGAGCTTGTTGTAAAGGATAGTGTGCCTATTTCATTATTTTCACGACCAGCTTTTATGTGTTTGAATGGAGAAATGGCCCGCAAGCTTGGTGTTTCTCTGGAGAGAGAGAGTATTAGAAAATTAGTAATCGAAGAAGCTTTTAAACAAAAGGAAGAACTTAAAAAAACTCTCAAGGGACGCTTTGTGTTTCTTAAAATGGATGCCTGCACACGTCACAGAGTGAACTATTTTGCCATCAATGTCCGGTTTGTTTGTGACAAAAATGAAATAATTACCAAAACATTGGCAGTAAAAGACACCAAAGCTCATCACACCAGTGAGTTTCTCCAGGCCTTGGTGGAAAAGGTTCTGCAAGACTATGAACTTAAAAAAGAGCAAGTTCTTTCTGTCGTAACTGACAATGCTTCAAATATGATAAGTACTATTAAGCTAATGAATGAGAGTAATGATGGTGACCAGCAGCTAGAAGAACATTCTGGGTCCACGGACACAGAAATGTTTGAAATAGAGGAACACAGTATAACTGAGGAGCAAACTGCAGTTGCTTCAGATGAACTGCTACATGATAGTTTAGATGATCTTGTTGAAACTGTGTCAATGCGATCTTTCATTCATCACATGCGCTGTGTTGTGCATACGCTACAGCTGGCTATAAGAGACAGTCTGCAAGAAGGACATGCTGCTGCACTGATTGGAAAGGTGAGAAAATTGGCTACTGTTGCCAGAACCCCTAAAGTTGACTCAATTTTGAAGAGACGTGCTGGAAAAGGGGCAATTATTGATCAAGCCACACGATGGGGCAGTACTTACTTAATGATTCAGCGCTTGGTTGAACTGAAAACCTTTCTTGTAGACATGGCTAACCCTCAACTGACGCTAAATGAAAGTCAGTGGAATCAGGTGACTGAGCTGGAAAAATTGCTAGAGCACCCATTTACAGTGACTAAAAAATTACAAGCAGAGGACTTAACTCCAGGTATTTTCTTAAAGGAGTGGAGGAACCTGATGCTTCGCCTGTCCCAAAGAGGAGGGTTAATTGCAAGTGGCATTGCTACATCAATGAAACGGAGAGAGGAGCTACTATTACAAAATAACATTCTTTTGGCAGCTGTTTATGTAGACCCAATGCATCGGATTCTTCTAGATGATCAACAGCTGAGTAAAGGAAAAGAAGCTCTGTTTGAAATAGCAGTAAGGATGAAAGGATTGCAAAACAGTCAGGAGGAACAAGAAGAATTTGATCGTCCTGCCACATCTTCACCCTCATCATCAACTGATGAAGAATTTAATATCGAAAAATATTTGGATCAGAAGGACCGTGCAAAGCGTTCCCGCATGGAAGAGTCATCCCCATCAAAGAACACAGCCAGTACATTTCAGCAGAATTTTTCATGTGCACTAAAAGAGATTGAGAAATTTGATCGTTCATCAAAAATAACAGTGCAACAAGCGATTCCCCTGTATCCTGACATTGTCAGAGATGTTGCCCGAGTGGTTACTGCTTTGCCACCAACCCAAGTTAGTGTAGAGAGGTTGTTCTCTGCTCTCAAAATAATTAGATCAGACTTGAGGGCATCCATGAAGGAGGATCTGACAGAGGCTATACTTTTTCTGAGGACAAATGTATAGATTTCTTATTAACAGAATAACAGGGTTTATTGAAATTTACTTACAGTTTTGAAAAGTTTATAAAAGTTATTTGGTATATTCTAATTGTATCTAATAAATATAGTGTTTGCTCTAAGTGGTCTGATTATTTATATGATGGTGAGAAACTGAATAAGCTCCATGTTAATATTTTACAACAGTAAATTTATTGTTACGAAGTGGCCATTTATGAAGGAGTCGGAGTCGGAGTCGGAACCTGATAAAATCCAGGAGTCGGAGTCGCAACTGTGTCTTACCGACTCCACAGCCCTGGTACGTTTCTCATCTAACCGCCTGCAAGACTTCGCAAGAGCATCCTCCATCCTCTGGAACTCTGCACCCCATCACGTCTGACTGTCCACTACACTAGGAACCTTCAAGCAGAACCTGAAAACCCATCTCTTTAGAACAGCCTACAACCTGCAATGACCACAGTGCCGCCTCAACACCATTGGACCCGGAGCTCCACCACCACCCGAGCAAATCCAACCTACTGTCTCCCTCCCCATTGCCCTGTAGAATGTAAGCCCGCAAAGGCAGGGTCCTCTCTCCCCTCTGTATCAGTCTGTCACTTTGTTCATTGTATTTGTAACTTGTCTGTATGTAACCCTTTCTCATGTACAGCACCATGGAATGGATGGTGCTCTATACATAAATAAATAATAATAATAATTAGTGGCTGATGCTGCAGTGTGGGACCTCTAGGAATGATGGGATTGCAGCTATGGTGCTATCATTTATAATGGATAAAGTTTTCTGGTGAGCAAGGTTTCCTCCATAGGCTTTCAGCACTCCTAGAGCAGGGGTGGGAAACTCCAGTCCTCAAGGGCCGCCAACAGGTCATGTTTTCAGGATTTCCTTAGTATTGCACAGGTGATAACATAATCACCTGCACTGGTGATGATTCCAAGCCCTGTGCAATCCTAAGGAAATCCTGAAAACATGCACTGTTTGTGGCCCTTGAGGACTGGAGTTCCCCACCCTTGTCCTAGAGCATCGCTGGAGGAATCGCATTTGCGATGTGAGCCAAGGCTGTTTTATGCTGTGTTTGAAGGTTCTGAGGGTGAGAGGCGCTACTTGATGCAGAGTGCTTCTGAAAGTGTCATTGTAGTGATTTACTGCCAGATCGGGACAGGAGAATGAGGAAATTGGGGACAGTGATGAGGGTAGAGAGTCTGTGAATGTATGAGGGTTAATGGCTTGTAGATTTATGGATGTGTGGTAGGTAGGGGTGGGTTGTTGTGGGCGAGGATTTGTGAGCATGAAGTAGAGAATGTTGTGGTCAAAGACATAAAGAGGTGAATTATTTAAGGAGGAGGTTGAACAAAGCCGGGTAACGACCAGGTCAAGGGTGTTACGTCTTTGTGTGTCTCAGAGGTTGAGAGCTGTGAGAGGCCAAGAGAAGTGGTTAGAGATAGGAGCTGGGATGCAGATGGGGCTGTTTATGGGGATGTTAAGGTCTCCCATAATAAGGGGTGGTAATTCTGAGGACATGAAGTGTGTCAGCCGCACAGAGAAATGATCGAGGAACTGGGTGGATGACCCTGGGGGGCGGTATACAACTGCTACTCTTTAGGGGAAGGGGATGGAAGATCCTAATGGTGTGGACCACAAAAGAAGGAAATGAGAATGATGGGGCTGGAGGAATGACCTGAAAAGTACATTGTGGGGATAGGAGTAAGCCAACTCCACCACCATGTCTGTTCCCAGGTCTCGGGGAATGGGAGAAATGTAAGCAGTGTCTGAATCCTGGATCTAGGTTTCTGTGAGGGCTAGCAGATTAAGAGAGTTGGTAAGAAATTAATTGTGAATGAAGGGAAGCTTATTGAATACAGACTGTGGATTCCAGGGAGCGCAATTAAAAGAGGGAGATGAAGGTGTGCGCGTAATGTTAATGAGGTTAGTAGGATGTTTATATGAGGTGGGGGAGGGGTTGAAGTTAGCAGAGGGTGGACGAGGGTTGGGAGAGACATCACCTGACAGGAGCAGCAGCACAAAGAGAAAGAGCAAATAGTTTTTGGATTTGTCACATGGATTATGATGCAAAACTTTGGAATATAATGTGCTGAGATTCTTCAGTAAACTGAAGATAGCATGGGAGCTGTACATAGGGTAGGGAAGGAGAGGGGGGCTGATGTGAATGAGTGGTGATGGAGGGGGATGGGGTGGTGAAAGTGGGGGGTAAAAGCACATAGGAAAACAAACAGTGAAATATGAGACACAGCAAAGATTGAAAGTGAAAAGAATTATACACATTGTGCCATTTCAGTGGCTCACTATCCCATTACCTTCCAGTCAATTCCGGTCAATCTCTGGTCTATTTCATATCTTGACACTTTTATGAGACACTTATTTGAGACACAAAAGCAGACACGTCTGAAGTAGACGTGTAAGCTTGTAAGATATACTCAAAGAAGTGAATTCAGGTGTTAAAGAAGGAAGAGGGTACTGGACTTCATTAGCCTATTACCAATCAGGGATGAGCCACATGGTGGCTCACAGGCAGCTTCCACAAAGGATCATAAAACAAAGGTATGTAGCGGGGAACAGTGGAATGCAGAGTTACATTCATGATAGAATGGGATATATTCCAGCATGAAAAATGCATCATATCAGCAGCAGAGCTGGATGCATGAGAATACAGTTAAACGTACCTGTAGGGAGACAGGTGACATGATGATTAGTTGATGATCAGAGCGGTGCAGATATATTATGATAGATGGCAGATGATAGAGCACAGTTGCTTCATATCATTTCTGGTCTATAGCCCTGATGTTAGCCTACAATAGGGAAATGGCTGGAGGAAGCACTGGTCCCAACCACTGCAATAAACAATACCAGAGGGAAGGGGAGACAGACAGGGAAACAACCAGGCAACTTCACGCCTGATGCCACTCTCCTGGCAGCAAATGGCTTATCAGTAGTCAGCTCTCCAGAGAACCTCCTGCACCAAAGGAAGATTTTCCTGGAATAAGTTCAATCACCAGCAAAGGATGCTGGAACCATGTGATTATATAAAGGGGATGGGAGTGATCACAGAGTAGCCACACCTGGACAAAGATCTAGCTAGTTTGCTAGCAACAGAAACTGACATTAACTCCTGAACTGCCAAAGGAAGGGATCACATTTAATATCAAATCTCAAGAAAGGAATGAGACAGAGGACTCAAACCAGTCACAAGTCTGCAGAGTAAGGGAGACCATCGTGACGGTACTCCCCTCCCCTTTAATGAGGGGCCTCAGGACCCTCAAGAGCGAAGTAGACAGGATAACACCTACGAAAAGAACGACGCGACCTACCAGCGGTCAATTCTGTAACCCCCTGACCCTCAAGAATATCACCTGCGTCGCGAGATAAAGATGTAGTAAACGTCGGCTCTTGAGGCACAACACATCTCCGGAGCCGTGAACATTACGGGTGCCAAGTATTGGGGGTAGCTCCAGCCAAAGGGTTAACAATATCCATCACGCGATACAGAACAACAAACCCAGAGCCCAGAGGTCCTGAATATTCTGTAGAGTCGGAATAGTATCCCCTCTTTATTCCGGAGGGATAACAGCTGGAAAAGAGGGAGGAAACATACACACCCAGGGCGCCACCCTAAACACGACCTGGGCGAGACAGCATCTGAGATATTTGTCTGGGTATGGATGGACAAACCCCCATGTGGTGACCCTTAAACCCACAGTAAAAGCACGCCCCAATCCCATGGCGAACTACAGGCGACCCAACTCGAGGGGACACCCCCCCCTATCTGCATAGGTTCATCCACCTGCACATGTGGGACCTCCTCCATGGGAAGACAGGGGACTGGGTCCGGGTGGATCTCTCCGATCTATTCTGATGGCAAGTGACATAGCGGCCTCCAGCGACTCTGAAGTAGAGTACTGAGCCATGGAGTCCTGCAGCCTGCTAGACAACCCATGACAGAATGACTCCTAAGAGCTGGGTCATTCCATTGGGTACCTGTGGCCCACCTCCGGAGCTCCGTACAGTACTCCTCAGCCCGCCGCGTCCCCTGCTAGAGTCTACAGAGATTCGACTCTGCCAGAGAGACGCCATCAGGGTCCCCAAAGCCACAAAAAACTCATCTACCGACTGCATAGATGGAGAGTTGATTGGTAGAGAGAAGGTCCAGAACTGGGAATCTCCTCCCAAATGGATAGAACGATCCACACAGTCTGTTCTTCACTCTCCGAAGAACATAGGTGGAGGCTGCAGTATACCTTGCAGGCCTTCTGGAACGCCCGAAACTTATCACACCACCCCGAAAATCTCAGGAAGAAATCAGAAGGGGGAATCTTGGGTTCCAGCTGGGTCTGAGCCTGGGCCAAGACCAACAGACTCGCAATATATGGCAGCTGCTACACCATGTGTTCCCACAGATCTGTCACCTCTTGTGAAAGAGTCTGCTTGAACTGAGCAAACACTGACGCAGGATCCAAACTGGATTCAAGAAAAATAAAGGTATAGGGCTGGTGATTATGTCATGCAGGACTAATGGGGTGTCTGGCTACCATGCATGACAGTGGCGCATGACCCGAGGATGTCCGATGCATAACACAAAACTACAGATAGAGAAACAGCAGGGAGGGGAAATACAGTGGAGGGCAGGGCTCATAGGCAACCGGGAAGAGGTGACCTCCTGCACTCACCTGCAGCTCTCCCTACCCTCCCTCTACAAGTTCTTTCAACCTGTCGCTGAACAGGACACCTAGTCCCTCACTGGCCATGATGTTAGCCCTCAATAGGGAAATGGCCAGTGGGAGCACTAGTCCCAACCACTGCAATAAAAAGACAAGAGGGAAGGGGAGACAGACAGGGAAACAACCAGGCAACGTTACACTTGCTGCCACGCTCCTTGGTAGCAAAAAGCTTATCAGTAGTCTGCAGTGAACCTCCTTCGCCACAAGAAACGTCGCCAGGAATAAGTTCAATCACCAACAAAGTATGCTGGAACCATGTGATCACAAATAGGGAATGAAAGTAGCCACACCTGGACAAAGATCTAGCTTACTGGCAACAGAGTCTGACATTAATTCCTGAACTGCCAAAGGAAAGAAACACGTTTAATAGGAAGTCTCAATACAGGAATGAGACAGAGGCCCCAAACCAGTCACAAATCTCCAAAGTAACAGAAACCATCGTGACAAGGGCACAGGTCCAGGCCGGTCAGGACATGGGGGCTCCTCTGCCTCTCACTTTTATAATAACACTTCACTCCGGTCAGTATTAACCTCTTAGTTTTCCCCTTCAGGAATTTATTAATTTGTTCCTTTTTTATTTTCATTATTGCTATATTCTCCTCCCCTTCTGGGGTGAGTGTGGTCTTCACCTTTCTAGAATCTGCTCAGGGTCACTCCATGTCAAGTGACCCAATGAATATTACCACTATATAGTTAATTCTTTTGAGAATTAGTTTTTTGGTAATACTGTGTTAGAGGATGCAAAATGTAAAGAAAGAAAATACTATATATCTTTTTATTGATTTTCAATGTGAAAAAATATGAAATTCTGTGTTGCATTTCTTGAGGGAGAGAGGGGAGGGAGAGAGGGGAGGGTGAGAGGGGAGGAAGAGAGGGGAGGGTGAGAGGGGAGGGAGAGAGGGGAGGGTGAGAGGGGAGGGTGAGAGGGGAGGGAGAGAGGGAAGGGAGAGAGGGAAGGGAGAGAGGGAAGGGAGAGAGGGGAGGGAGAGAGGGGAGGGAGAGAGGGGGAGGGAGAGAGGGGAGGGTGAAGAGGGAGGGAGAGAGGGGAGGGTGAGAGGGGAGGGTGAGAGGGGAGGGAGAGAGGGAAGGGAGAGAGGGAAGGGAGAGAGGGGAGGGAGAGAGGGAAGGAGGAGGGGGGAGGGTGAGAGGGGAGGATGAGAGGGGAGGATGAGAGGGGAGGATGAGAGGGGAGGATGAGAGGGGAGAATGAAGGGGAGAATGAGAGGGGAGAATGAGAGGGGAGAATGAGAGGGGAGAATGAGAGGGGAGGGTGAGAGGGAAGGAGGAGGGGGGAGGGTAAGAGGGAAGGGTGAGAGGGGAGGGTGAGAGGGAATGGTGAGAGGGGAGGATACGAGGGAAGGGTGAGAGGGGAGGGCGAGAGGGAAGGGCGAGAGGGGAGGGCGAGAGGGGAGGCGAGAGGGGAGGGCGAGAGGGGAGGAAGAGAGGGGAGGAAGAGAGGGGAGGAAGAGAGGGAGGGCGAGAGGGGAGGGCGAGAGGGGAGGGCGAGAGGGGAGGCGAGAGGGGAGGGCGAGAGGGGAGGAAGAGAGGGGAGGAAGAGAGGGGAAAATGAGAGGGGAGGAAGAGAGGGGAAAATGAGAGGGGAGGAAGAGAGGGGAAAATGAGAGGGGAGGAAGAGAGGGGAGGGCGAGAGGGGAGGATGAGAGGGGAGGATGAGAGGGGAGAATGAGAGGGGAGGGTGAGAGTGGAGGAAGAGAGGGGAGGAAGAGAGGGGAGGAAGAGAGGGGAGGAAGAGAGGGGAGGATGACAGCGGAGGATGAGAGGGGAAGGTAAGAGGAAAGGGTGAGAGGGGAAGGATAAGAGGGAAAGGATAAGAGGGAAGGGTGAGAAGGATGCTTCTTCACACGACAAACAGCAGATTGCACTGAGAGATGAGCTTTATACACACTCAGATCTGCTCTCCACCAATCCAGTCACATCTCCCAGATCTGCCCAGTAACAGAGTTAACCTGTGTGAGTTCTTTGATGCTTCTTTAGAATATCTTTCTTCCCAAAACATTTCCCACATTCTGAGCATGAAAATGGCTTCTCCCCTGTGTGACTTCTGAGATGATCTATAAGACTTGATTTCCGAGTATAACATGTCCCACAGTCAGGACATGAATATGGCTTCTCCCCTGTGTGAGTTCTTTTATGAGTCACAAGTTGTGATTTCTGGACAAAACATTTCCCACATTCTGAGCATGAAAATGGCTTCTCCCCTGTGTGACTCCTGATATGATGTATAAGACTTTCTTTCCGAGCAAAACACTTCCCACACTCAGTACATGAATATGGCTTCTCCTTAGTGTGAATTTTTTGATGAGTCACAAGTTGTGATTTCTGGACAAAACATTTTCCACATTCTGAGCATGAAAATGGCTTCTCCCCTGTGTGACTCCTGAGATGATGTGTAAGAACTACTTTCTGAGTAAAACCCTTCCCACAGTCAGGACATGTATATGGCTTCTCCCCTGTGTGAATTCTTTTATGAGTCACAAGTTGTGATTCGTAAGCAAAACTTTTTCCACATTCTGAACAGCAAAAAGGCTTCTCCCCTGTGTGACTTCTGAGATGTTTCAGAAGGTCTGATTTCTTGCTAAAACATTTCCCACATTCTGGACAAGAAAACGGCTTCTCCCCTGTGTGAGTTCTGAGATGTTTCAGGTGTGATTTCTTGCTCAAACACTTCCCACATTCCGAACAAGAGAAATGCTTCTCCCCTGTGTGAATTCTTTGATGTCCCATTAGAATTGATTTCCGAGTAAAACACTTCCCACAGTCAGGACATGAGTATGGCTTCTCCTCAGTGTGAATTCGTTGATGAGTCACTAAAGTTGATTTCTTGGCAAAACATTTCCCACATTCTGAACAGCAAAAAGGCTTCTCCCCTGTGTGGCATCTTATATGCTCTAGAAGGTTTGATTTCTTGCTAAAACATTTCCTACATTCTGAACATGAAAATGGCTTCTTCCCTGTGTGAGTTCCTGGATGATTCTCAGGAGAACCTTTAGATATAAAGTGTTCTGCATGTTCCAAAGATGAATTTGGCTTCTCTCCTGTGTGAGTTCTCTGATGTCTAACAAGACTAATTTCTTCAGTAAAAGATTTCCCACATTCTGAACATGAAAATGAGCTTTCATTGCTGTGAATTTGTTCATTCAAAGAAAGATTAGATTTTGTATTACATGTTTCCCCACATACAGATGTTTTCCCCGGTCTATTTCCGGTTCCTTGTTTGCTGATCAGTGATTGATTAGACAATAGTGTTTTCTGACTGTTGGTATCAGTGGATACGTGTCGGCTGTGAAGGACCACGGGAACATTAGGAGTTTTATCCTGTGAGGAATTGTTATCTTCTACATTATCAAAGGGAGATAAAAGCAGATTTCCATGGCAGCTTCTCCTCCAGTCGTCACCTGGAAAAAGAAACAACATTTTATTACTGTACAGTTGTGCTGAAAACTTTACATATCCAGCAGGTTTTTTTCTTTCTTGGCCTTTTTATCAGACAATATGAATGATAACACATTCTCTTTTTTCCCCTCATGATTAGTAGTTGGGTGAAGCCATTTATTGTCAAACTGCTGTGTTTGCTCTTTTCAAATCATAATGACAACCAAAAACATCCAAATGACCTTGATCAAAAGTTCACACACCCCTGTTCTTATTACGATGTATTGCCCCACCTAACATCAATGACAGCTTGAAGTCTTTATCTCCTCAGATGGTAAAGCTGCTCATTTATCTTGGCAAAAATCCTCCAGTTCCTGTAAATTCCTGGACTTTCTTGCATGATCTGCGCTTTGCTTGGGTTCTCCCCAGAGTGGCTCAATAATATTGAGGTCAGGAGACTGAGATGGCCACTCTAGAATCTTTACTTTCTTCTGCTGAAGCCAATGACAAGTTGACTTGACCTTGTGTTTTGGATCGTTGGCATGTTGGAATGTCCAAGTACGTCCCATGCGCAGCTTCCAGTCTGATGAGTGCAAATTTGCCTCAGTATTTGCTGATCACACGCTGCATTCATTTTTCCTTTAACTATGGCCAAGGTTCCTGTGCCTTTGTAGCTCACACAACCCCACATCATCAGTGATCCACCTCCATGCTTTACAGTAGGAATGGTGTTCACCTCCATGCTTTACAGTAGGAATGGTGTTCCTTTCATCATAGGCCTTGTTGACACCTCTCTATATGTAACATTTTGTTGTGGCTAAAAAGTTCGATTTTGGTCTCATCACTCCAAATGACCTTGTTCCAGAAGGTTCGCGGTTTGTCTCTGTGCTGTTTGACATATTGTATGTGAGATACTTTGTGGCATTTGCGTAGTAATGGCTTTCTTCTGGTGACTCGACCATGCAGCCAATTTTTCCTCAAGCTCCTCCTTATTGTGCATCTAGAAGTAGCCACACCACTAGTTTTCAGTGAGTCCCTGTATTTCAGCTGATGTTATTTGTGGGTTTTTCTTTGCATCCTGAACAATTTTCCTGGTAATTGTGGCCGAAAGTTTTGTTGTTCTACCTGATCGTGGTTTGGCTTTTACAGAGCCCCTGATTTTCCATTTGTTAATCACAGCTTGAACAATGCTGACTGGCATTATCAATTCCTTTCCCGTTTTATACAGTTTAACTATCTTTTCCCATAGATCCATTGACAATTCTTTTGCTTTCCCCATGACTTACAATCCAGAAATGTCTGTGGCTGGATAAAGATGCAAGAGTCGGTCTGGATCCCAGAAACTCACTCAGCTTTTAAAAACACCCTGATTACAAGCAAACAGGTCACATATGAGGATGTCACCTTTGTTAGCCATTCAATCCCATTTGTGTCAACCTCTGTGCATGTTATCAGGCCAAAATCACCAGGGGATGTGAACTTTTGATCAGGGTCATTTGGATGTTTTTGGTTGTCATTATGATTTAAAAAGAGAAAACACAGTAGATTGACAATAAATGGCTTCACCCAAACAGGAGTGGAAAAAAAGATAACGTGTTATTATTCATATTCTCTGAAAAAAAAGCCAAGAAAGCAAAAAATCTGCCGGGGTATGTAAAGTTTTGAGCACAACGGTATATATTCTAGTATAGGTCGACCTGAGCATAAGGTGAGGCACCTAATTTTACCACTAAAAGATGGGGAAGACTTATACTCGAGTCAATAAGCCTAGGATGGGAAATGCAGCAGCCCCCCATCCTGGTATATCATCCTCAAGCCTGATACATAGCTCCCATGCTGGCATATGAAAAAAAAATTTATCAGCTCACCATTGATGTCCTTCTCCGAAAATTCCCTTCATAGCATGGGTCGTGGCTTTGCAAATGCTGATTATGGAGACCAGAAAGCAGACAATGACCCAGAGATGGGGAAATATGGCAGCACGTAGAGGAAAAGGATAACAAACTTCACTTTATTGCAAATCCATAAAAAATATAAAAATAATGCACAGTTAGCGGCAGTCAGATCAGTCCATACAGTTAAGAGCTCTTATATACTTTTTCCCCGTCACTGGGTTAATCTTTGCTTTCTGGTATCCTAGTATATAGCCCCCCTAACATGGTATGTCCTCCATCCAAGTATATGCCTAGTACATATACCCGCCATCATGGTATATTATCCCCCATCCTCGTATAACATCCTCCATCCTAGTATATGCCTGGTACATAGCCC
This sequence comes from Allobates femoralis, assembly GCA_033576535.1. Lineage (NCBI taxonomy): Eukaryota > Metazoa > Chordata > Amphibia > Anura > Aromobatidae > Allobates > Allobates femoralis. The sequence continues at coordinate 89,038 of JARQOC010000236.1, forward strand.
CCCATCACTGGTATATGGCCCCCTCATCCTGGCGTGCACAAAAAAATAAACAATTTAACTCACCTCCCCATCGCTCCCAGCACTGAAGCTTCCTCCTGTCTTGTGCCGGCAGATGATCATGTGACCAGCGCGTGCAGTGATGATGACACGCCCCTCCAGGGCCTTAGGATACTCCGAACTGGGCTTTGAGGCTTCATCATGGGGATCACAGGGACTAAGACCCGGCTCCGTGACCCTGGCTGTGTCATTAAAAGTTCGGTGTTGGTGGCTCTCTCTCTTAGGGAAGGTTATTTGGCATGGAGGGTTCATTCTGGGTAGGGATGACTGGATCTGGGAATACTTGTGTTTTTACGTGACGCTACCTGCAGGATGCGACTATATACGGCCACTGCTGCACAACAGTTCTCCTAGGGCCGATGGTTGGGAGGCAGCCATGTTCTTAAGCCCTCTACGGGTAGGGCTAACCCCCATGACAGCCTGAGTGAGATGAGGAGGAGTCGGGCCGGCAGGAAAGGGGTTACTCGGATACCGGGACGGTGGCTTCGGTGGGGATCACGGCTGGTCGGGTCCCGGTTTCGTGCCCTGGGAACTCAATGGCTGATGGGGATGATGATTGGGGAATTAGACGTGACGCCACCTGTGGTGTCTGGTAAGCGGTTACCAGCGCTGCAGCTGGGCGCTGTGGTGATGGTGTGGTGCAGCAGAGGTAGTACAGCTCCCCACAGGCGGAGCTTTTCCTCAGTGCGGCGGGGGGGATGAGGGGAGTTGTAGTTCCCAATCTTTGTGATGCTGCAGAGGCCTTTCGGGCGACGGGTAAATGAAGGCAGACGCCAAATCAGCTCAACAGTTCCTTTACTGGTACCAGATGGATACGGTACACAGTACAGTCCGGCTCACCGGGGATTATAGCCACAGGTTTCAGGGTTCACCACAGAGTCCATCAGAGGTGTCACTCAGTTCTTTTTCTTGGTCTCTATGCACAATGGCTCTCTGCCCTCCCACGCTGTAGTCTGGTCACCAGTCCCCAGGTCTGTTGCCTTAAGTCTTCGTTATCTCTTGGCGTCTTGGACCTAGCTATGGGACTGAGGTTAGGCTCCTTGGTGGCTGTTGTGGCTCCCTTGTCAATGCCCACAACGTGCTGGTCTGCGGTTTGGGGTAAACCAAACCAAACCGCCTCGGCTCCAGTTTCACTGGTGTGACCTGGGTACTCCAGACGGCTCCTACCAGACTTGGAGTGTCCCCCTTCTTGTCTGATTCACCTCCGCTCCTCTAAGGTGCCCTCGCCTTAGGACAGCAGGGTCCCGTGCGTCCGTCCGTTCTCTCTCTTTGTTACCGTCTGACTGACTTGTGTCTCAACTGTCACTCATGTCTGGCTGTGGTCACACATGCCAAAACGTTTTTCATAGTGTTCCTTTTATCAAATCCGTTTCTTTTGGTGCTTTTAGAGGCTCTTGTGCTCATAAACGTTAACAGATGGCGCCAAAATGTACCATTTAAAAAACGGACCGTTTTTCCACAGGGCCACATGTTATCAAAAAACGGTCTGTTTTTTTTTCCAGCACCCAAAAACGTTGCTAGCAATGTTTTTTGGACCCTGGGAAGAGGTCTTCAAAAACAGAAAGACACAGAGAGTGCCCCATCCGTTAATGGTCCGTTTTTTGGACTCAGAAAAAAAAATTACACATTTTTTCCCAAAAACGTTCCCAAAGCAAAAAACGGATTGGCATGTGTGACCACAGCCTCTCCTGCTCTCCTAAGCTCCACCCCCTGGGATCTACTGAAATCCAGTCCCCTGTGTTAGGGTGTCTGTGGATGGGTTCGGTGGACAGACTCTGTAGTTCCCCCCCTCCACCTGTGACTATGGAGATACTACACCTTTATTTTGGGGTGCAGTACTCCCCTGTGGTGTCACGGCAGGGGGGGCGCCACAAAGACATTTGTGAATTTCCAATAATAAAGATCTTTACAGTCAGACAAGATCTATGAGCGCCTCTTACCGGTCACTGACTCTGATGTGGGGGTTTCGTGTCCACTCCTCGTTCCACCAGAACTTTCCTGCAAGAATCCCACATTACAGACATGAGAATTTATCTTATCTACAGGAAAAGTCAGAAACCTCCTAGAAGACATGAAGCGATCAGGATCTCCTCACACGGTGAATGGACACAATTTACAGGAACACCGAGGATTCTCACTAAACATCCAAGAACCTCCTTATCTTGGTCAGATGATCTGGGACAATTAGTAATAGTCACCTACAGAGAGGCAGCCGGGGCCACAGACACTGACAGTGAAGGGCCCCGGGCAGAACTTGTGTCTGGGCTCCCCTCCCCCTCCATCAGGTGCTGCCTGTATATACACACCCCCTAATACATTACACATGTATACACCCAGTACACACATGGACACAGTAGATATAATATATACACATAACACAGGCATAGACACTTTGTGATGTGATAACACGACCACAATATTATTTCCTCCTCATTCACTTATAGCTGTAACGGCCAGAACACTTTTATTCTCCAGAATCTTCACTATATGACGACTTGTTTCCTTGTGTTTCCAGCTGCAGATATTTTAAGTTCCATAATGACAAAACCGTGTTATTGTAAGGGTTAATGGAAAATAAACAATTTTGTCATTTTTTCTATGTCACTGATCAACTGCTGTAAATAATCTGTTCCCTGTATTGTGCGGGTTTTTACAATTATAGGGAGATTATTGGGATTATTTTTTCTTTTTTAGTAACTTTACAGGAAATCAATCTTCTGTATAATCCCTATGACACAGGAATCTTGCGGTCACCAGTACAATATGTCCAGGAGAAGATACTATGTGGATATTTAGATCAGATCCAGGGATGGTGTGTAGACAGTCCGCGCTGCTTGAAATAATCAGTCACAAGTCTTTAGGTAAAAGACCCCCCTTCTTTATTTCCACCTACGCATTTCAGTGCCACTCCGGGCACCATCATCAGGGTATATCTGATATATCCGCCTGCCATGATGGAGGTTGTGTGTTTGATCCCTAATAAAAGGCAAAGAGTTAATGATCTATTGATGAATATATCTGCAGCACAGACAGATCTCCAGAGATCCTCTGAGCTGGAAGAGAAACCAGAAGGAAGATCCTGACTTGATCCCCAGGAAGAGACCGACTGAGTGACAATAACGTGATCAAATAGAGGATCTACAGGAATCTCATCTACCTGATGATCCCGGGGGACATTCTCCTCCTTTTCTGGCCGATCCTGGGAATATAGAGGACGGGGACATCTCTCCGGTGGATTCCTCTGACTGGATCCATCTATAGGAAATAACGGCAGTGACTGAATCCATTGTGTGTATGTGATGAGCAGATGATGGGGAATCTAGAGCACAGGAAGGTCTCCTCTTACCCGGGGATGTGATGGACGGGGGATTCTCCATCATGACTATGTCCTTGTACAGATCCTTGTGTCCTTCTAAATACTCCCACTCCTCCATGGAGAAATAGACGGTGACGTCCTGACACCTTATAGGGACCTGACACACACAATGAGCCGTCATTAGCAGACCCCTCCCCCGGCGTTATTGTAGACTGTCCCAGCATTCCCGGCGGGGGGCAGCGCTCACCTCTCCGCTCAGCAGATCAGTGATCCTGTGGGTCAGTTCTAGGATCTTCTGCTCATGTATCAGTGAATGAGGTGGAGGCTCGGTGATGTCACTCGGGGTCCTGCTCCGCCCTCCTGACACACGGGGGGCCACACACTCCCCAGACGACGTCTTCACTACTGTGTGATCCTGTGTATGGGGAGACGCCGATCACTACACAGAGGATAAGAATCCTTCACCTTTCCCCTCATTTCCCTGCTTTATTCCTAGAGATCAGAGTGATGTGATGTGAAGCTCTCACCTCTCCAGTGATCCAGTAGATTATCTCCAGGGTGAGGTCTAATATCCGAGCAGCCATGTGGTCTCTGTCCTGCTCCATCCTCGGGGGGGTCACTGAGGGAAAGGACCATCCTCTATTAAAGAGAAAGAGTCCTGATCATAAGGAACCTGAGGAAACAAGATCTTAGATTAAATATTCCACAATATGGGAATAATACAAGACTGCACTTATCATACAATAAAGGTCTCATCCATTGTCTTCCATACACTAGATTATATCAGGGCGTCTGCACAATGTCATGTTATAAATGTGTTTTTCTGGAGTAGAGAGAGGAGAAACTCTATTGTATCACACTGCCGTCCTGTGTGGTCATCATCATCACTGTGATAAGTGGTGCAGACTGTGCCGTCCTGTGTGGTCATCATCATCACTGTGATAAGTGGTGCAGACTGTGCCGTCCTGTGTGGTCATCATCATCACTGTGATAAGTGGTACAGACTGTGCCGTCCTGTGTGGTCATCATCATCACTGTGATAAGTGGTGCAGACTGTGGCGTCCTGTGTGGTCATCATCATCACTGTGATAAGTGGTGCAGACTGTGCTGTGTTGTGAGGGGCTGAGCTGTCAGCGGTGGAGCATGTGACTGTACAGTCTGCAGTGGGTTATACTGTTCTGTGTGTCCCCAATGTGGTAAATTATCAAGGCTTTACACCATTAAGAGGATTTTTAGTCTCATAGTAAAATCTCTTCCTCGGTCGCTGCAGAGACTGAAACTATGAAGAAATCTCCAGTTGTCTCCTCCCTGCAGTATACACCGACACACTGTACTGGACTGACTAGTGGTGAGCAGCAGGAGAAGCTCCAGCACAACCGCTCAGGGGTCTGTACTGCACAGGGGGGTGAGCTGAGAATCTGCAGAGGGATCCATAGATCTAAACACAGCAGAGGATCCACTCACAAGATCCAGAGAATCCACCAAGTCAGCAATCTGTGGCCCGTGGATAGGAATCCTTGAGGATCACCTCTTACCTGATGGTATCAGTGGCTTCTCTTGATTGGCCGGCCTGGCACAATGTCACATTTGCGTCATCCCACAATGAGGTCGCACCAGGCGGCGAATCAAAAGAGAACTATAAATAATAAGAGACTGCGGCGTCTGTGAATGTGTGAGAAGATGCATCTAGCGCTTGTCTGCATCACAATATGGAGGAGTAGAAGAGTCTGGAGCAAGATGATGGAGCCTGATGTCTCGGAGATATAAAGGGGAGACATGGGGTGATAATTCTGCCCCTATATATGCAGTGTATATATATATGTATATTTGCTTGTAGTGTAATATACAGTCAGACAGGGCAGTGATTGGTGATAATTCTGCCCCTATATATGCAGTGTATATATATGTATATTTGCTTGTAGTGTAATATACAGTCAGACAGGGGAGTGATTGGTGATAATTCTGCCCCTATATATGCAGTATATATATATGTATATTTGCTTGTAGTGTAATATACAGTCAGACAGGGCAGTGATTGGTGATAATTCTGGTATATTGTGAAGGATCGGGCTCTTTCCTCCAGGGTTTACCGTATATACTCGTGTATAAGCCGAGTTTTTCAGCCCAAAATTTGGGCTGAAAAGTCCCCCCCTCGGCTTATACACGGGTCCTGGGGGTGCTGTATAACCCCTGGGGGCTGCTGTATAACCCCTGGGGGCTGCTGTATATACTGCTGAGGCCTGTATACCACTGGGGCTGCTGTATATACCACTGGGGCTGCTGTATATACTGGTGGGGTCTGTATATACCACTGGGGAGGCTGCTGTATACCACTGGGGTTGCTGTATATACTACTGGGGCCTGTATATGCCACTGGGAGGCTGCTGTATACTACCACTGGGGAGGCCTGTATACCTGTGCTGGGGTCCACCCTCGGCTTATACACGAGTCAATAGGTTTCCCCAGGTTTTGGGGCAAAAGTAGGGGGGTCGGCTTATACACGGGTCGGCTTATACACGAGTATATACGGTATGTTGGTTCTTCAGATCCAGCACAGATTGCACTGAGGGGATAAAGGATATAATAAGAGGCGGCAGATCACACAGTGTAAGTGGAGAGAGAACAGTCACATATTAACCTTATAAACCCCCTGAATACAGACACAATGTGATCTACTGCACTGAGGAGATCACACTGAGCTGAAGACTGAGCCAGAGCGGATCTGTGCGCTGTGCTGGAAGAGGAGGACACAGGAGATGATCTGCACATGGGGGATCAGGACCTGTGGTGATGTCATGGTCAGGTGATCAGTCACATGGGGGAGGAGCAAAGCACTGGAGCTTCTCACTGGTCAGCACTTCCTGTCATGTGACCCTGTGAAAGTCTGATATCCAATAAGATGTAAGTGATCACATGACTGTGACATCAACACAGGTCCTGTATGCAGTAATCACACCTCTTAGTTCATTCATAGTGGGAGCAGCAGACCTTCCTCCTCTCTCTGTGTCTTCTCTATATGACATGCGGCTGTGTTGTGTCTGTTCGCTCGTGTTCACACTATCCTGGGTTTTGTGTTTTCTGCAGGATCCGCCCCAAACCCCACAATAACAGCCTTCTCTGATTATTCTCCTGTCGCTGCAGTTTTTGTGCCTTTTCCCCTTATTTGATGCGTTTTCGGTGCAGATGTGAAGACGAGATTTTAAGTGTTTCTGCCCTTAGAAAAGTAACTGCAGTTTTTTCCAGGAGTTTTTTCAGCTCCACATAGAAACCTCTAGAGAAAAACCCCAAAACCGCACAGATCAGCGGCGTCTGTAGCGGCATCGGGGGACGTTGTCATGGAATCACATCCACTTTGCTCGGACGGTGAAACTGCAGATTCTGGGGGAAAAACTGCAGAAAAAAAGCAGCATTTCCTCTACATGTGAACACGACCTAAATGTCCGAGCAAAGTGGATGTGATGTCATGAAGTCTCCGCCCTCGGTGTAAAGACGCCGCTGAACTCTGCGGATCTGGTGTTTTTCTCTATCGGCTTCTATGTGGAGACTGAAATAACACAGGAAAAAAATACAATATTTATTAATGCAGAATCAAAGCTTTTCTGTAATATTAAAAAAGCATCAAACCCCCGGATTCACATCTGCACCAAAACATGGATCAGATAAGGGGGAAACTAATAAAACCTGCAGCAAACACCCAATAATCAGAGCAGACTGTTATTGTGTTGTGCGGTGCAGACACCTGGAGGAAACGCAGCATTTACTCTACATGTGAACACGACCTCAGTGATACAATTTATTACATGTTTTATGGGTTAATATAGAAAAATAATCAATCACACCAGGATTTTACTCCATTTACCGATCCCCATAAATAATCTGATCGCTGTGTTGTTCGGGTCGTTACAATTACAGGGAGGACAAATATGTCCATGTTATTTGCTGATTTGTGATGTTTATTACCATATATACTATATATATATATTGGAGGCTGTGCTGGGCTGTATATATAGTGGAGGCTGTGCTGGGTTGTATATATATTGGGGTCTGTGCTGGGCCATATATATATTGGAGGCTGTAGTGGGCTGTATATATATGGGAGGCTGTGCTGGGCTGTATATATATTGGAGGCTGTGCTGTATATATAGTGGAGGCTGTGCTGGGCTGTATATATAGTGGAGGCAGTGCTGGGCTGTATATATAGTGGAGGCAGTGATGGGCTGTATATATAGTGGAGGCAGTGCTGGGCTGTATATATAGTGGAGGCAGTGATGGGCTGTATATATAGTGGAGGCAGTGATGGGCTGTATATATAGTGGAGGCAGTGATGGGCTGTATATATAGTGGAGGCAGTGCTGGGCTGTATATATGATTGCACACACATACACTAATCCTCTGTGAGGTTCAGTCTCCTCCCTGCAGGCAGCTCCTCCCTCCTCCCAGGAAACACAGAAATCCTTCACATAGTTCCAGCAGAGAGCGGAGCCGCTGCAGAGCGAGAGAGAGAGGAGGAAGAGGACAAAGCTGCGGCCGCACACAGCGGCTCACACACAGCAGACAGCCACCGGGCCCCCCACAGCCACCGTGCCCCCCACAGCGACCGGGCCCCCCACAGCCACCGGGCCCCCCACAGCAGTCACGTGGCCGCTCCTATTGACGGTACAGCACTGACCTACACCGCGCTGTCATCAACTCCGGGCATCAGTGATGTGTGATTACTGCATACAGGACCTGTGCTGATGTCACAGTCATGTGATCACTTACACACATCTTATTGGATATCAGACTTTCACATGGTCACATGACAGGAAGTGCTGACCAGTGAGAAGCTCCAGTGCTTTGCTCCTCCCCCATGTGACTGATCACATGACCATGACATCACCACAGGTCCTGATCCCCCATGTGCAGATGATCTCCTGTGTCTCCTCTTCCAGCACAGCGCACAGATCCTGGGAGGCTCCTGGTGGATCCTCTGGATCTTGTGAGTGGATCCTCTGCTGTGTTTAGATCTCGGTGTGGCCTCACAGCGGCGGATGAGATCTTTATTGTGGGATCCGCTCGCTCTTATAGAACAGATCCAGGAAGATTTACTGTATTTTTCGGACCATAAGACACAACCAGGATTTACAGGAGAAACTGAGGAGGAATGTGCTGATGCCGCACTGTTATGGGGGATCTACTGCTGACACTGATATAGGGGGAATGGCTCCAAATCCTGCACTAATGTCCCATCCTGGACCCCTTCCAGGTATATATGTCCCCCATCCTAGTGTATGTGCCCCATATCCTGGTACATGATCCCCCATCCTAGTGTATGTGCCCCATATCCTGGTACATGATCCCCCATCCTAATGTATGTGCCCCATATTCTGGTACATGATCTCCCATCCCAGTGTATGTGCCCCATATCCTGGTACATGATCCCCCATCCTAGTGTATGTGCCCCATATCCTGGTACATGATCCCCCATCCTAGAGTATGTGCCCCATATCCTGGTACATGATCCCCCATCCTAGTGTATGTGCCCCATATCCTGGTACATGATCCCCCATCCTAGTGTATGTGCCCCATATCCTGGTACATGATCCCCCATCCTAGTGTATGTGCCCCATATCCTGGTACATGATCCCCCATCCTAGTGTATGTGCCCCATATCCTGGTACATGATCCCTCATCCTAGTGTATGTGCCCCATATCCTGGTACATGATCCCCCATCCTACTGTATGTGTCCCATATCCTGGTACATGATCCCCCATCCTAGTGTATGTGCCCCATATCCTGGTACATGATCCCCCATCCTAGTGTATGTGCCCCATATCCTGGTACATGATCCTCCATCCTGGTGTATGTGCCCCATATCCTGGTACATGATCCCCCATCCTAGTGTATGTGCCCCATATCCTGGTACATGATCCCCCATCCTAGTGTATGTGCCCCATATCCTGGTACATGATTCCCCATCCTAGTGTATGTACCACATCCTGGTACATGATCCCCCATCCTGGTATGTGCCCCATATCCTGGTACATGATCCCCCATCCTAGTGTATGTGCCCCATATCCTGGTACATGATCCTCCATCCTGGTGTATGTGCCCCATATCCTGGTACATGATCCCCCATCCTAGTGTATGTGCCCCATATCCTGGTACATGATCCCCCATCCTAGTGTATGTGCCCCATATCCTGGTACATGATCCCCCATCCTGGTGTATGTGCCCCATATCCTGGTACATGATCCCCCATCCTAGTGTATGTGCCCCATATCCCGGTACATGATCCCCCCATCCTAGTGTATGTGCCTCATATCCTGGTACATGATCCCCCATCCTGGTGTATGTGCCCCATATCCTGGTACATGATCCCCCATCCTAGTGTATGTGCCCCATATCCTGGTGCATGATCCCCCATCCTAGTGTATGTGCCCCATATCCTGGTACATGATCCTCCATCCTAGTGTATGTGCCCCATATCCTGTTACACGATCCCCCATCCTAGTGTATGTGCCTTATATCCTGGTACATGATCCGCCATCCTAGTGTATGTGCCCCATATCCTGGTACATGATCCCCCATCCTAGTGTATGTGCCCCATATCCTGGTACATGATCCCCCATCCTAGTGTATGTGCCCCATATCCTGGTACATGATCCCCCATCCTGGTGTATGTGCCCCATATCCTGGTACATGATCCCCCATCCTAGTGTATGTGCCCCATATCCCGGTACATGATCCCCCATCCTGGTGTATGTGCCCCATATCCTGGTACTTGATCCCCCATTCTGGTATGTGCCCCATATCCTGGTACATGATCCCCCATTATTATTATTTATTTATATAGCGCCATTGGTTCCATGGCGCTTTACATAAGCAGTGGGGGTAACAAGGACAGGTACAGTACATATGAGCAGTCAATGCTTGCTGATACAAGACGGGAGAGGATCCTGTCCACGAGGGCTCACAGTCTACCGGGGTGGGGGAGGACACGATAGGGGGGGAAGCGCCAAGCGTATGGTGGAGCGGCGCTGGGTCTCATCGTAGGTTGTAGGCTTGTTGGAATAGATGAGTTTTCAGGTTCTTTTTGAAGCTCTTGAGGGTGGGCGAGTGTCTGATGTGTTGGGGGAGGGAGTTCCAGACTCTAGGGGAGGCGCGGGAGAAGTCTTGTATGCGGTTGTGGGAGGATGAGATGAGGGGGGAGGAGAGGAGGAGTTCTTGTGAGGAGCGTAGGGTGCGTGCAGGTTGGTATTGGGAGACCATGTCGGAGATGTAAGGGGGGGACAGGTTGTGGATGGCTTTGTAAGTCAGGGTTAGGATTTTAAATTTAGATCTTTGGAGGGTGGGGAGCCAGTGAAGTGCCATGCGGAGAGGAAAGATAGGGGAATAGCGAGGAGACAGGTGGATTAGATGGGCAGCTGCGTTAAGGATAGAGCGTAGAGGTGCAAGGGAGGAGGCAGAGAGACCGGTGAGCAGTAGGTTGCAGTAGTCAAGGCGGGAGATGATGAGGGCGTGGACGAGCGTTTTGGCGGTGTCATTGTTAAGAAACAAGCGGATACGTGAGATGTTCTTGAGTTGGAGTCGACAGGCGGTGGCGAGGGCTTGGATGTGGGGCTTGAAGGAGAGGGAGGAGTCGAGGGTGACCCCGAGGCACTTTGCGTGGGGGACTGGGGAGAGGGAGCAGTCGTTGACTCGGATTGACAGGTCTGGCAGAGGGAGAGGGCGGCTGGAGGGGGAAGACGATGAACTCTGTTTGGTCCATGTTCAACTTGAGGAAGCGAGCAGAGAAGAAAGATGAGATGGCGGACAGGCATTGGGGGATTTTAGACAGAAGGGAGGTGATGTCGGGCCCAGAGAGGTAGATCTGGGTGTCGTCAGCGTAGAGATGGTACTGGAGGCCATGGGACTCGATGAGTTGACCTAGGCCGAGGGTGTAGATGGAGAAAAGTAGCGGTCCAAGTACCGATCCCTGGGGGACGCCGACAGTAAGGGGGTAGGACGAGGTAGCGGAGTGGGTGACGCTAAAAGTGCGGTCCGTAAGGTATGAGGAGATCCAAGAGAGGGCGAGGTCAGTGATACCAAGGGATTCTAGGATTTGGAGTAGGAGGGAGTGGTCGACTGTGTCGAAGGCGGCAGATAGGTCGAGGAGGAGGAGGACGGAGTAGTGTTTTTTCCTCTTTGCGGTCAGGAGGTCATTGGTGACTTTGGTTAGGGCTGTTTCAGTGGAGTGATGAGGTCGGAAACCAGATTGCAGGCGGTCGAAGAGGGAGCGGGAGGATAGGTAGGAGGACAGTTCAGAGTGGACGTGTTGTTCGAGTAGTTTGGAAGCAAAAGGGAGAAGGGATATTGGGCGGTAGTTGGCGACGGATGATGGGTCGAGGGAGGGTTTTTTGAGGATGGGTGAGATCAAGGCGTGTTTGAAGGATGAGGGAAAGACGCCAGTAGTGAGTGATAGGTTGAAGAGTTGGGTTAGGGCAGGGATGAGGGTGGTGGTGAGGTTTTGGATGAGATGGGTAGGGAGAGGGTCGAGGGCACAGGTGATGAGGTGAGATCGTGACAGGAGGGTGGAGAGCTGGGCTTCAGTCACTTTGGAGAAGCTGCCTTTGGTCGAGGAGGGTTGGGCGGTAATGGTGGTGGGTTGGGGGGACGTTGGGCCAAAGCTTTCTCTAATTTTATCAATCTTGTGTTTGAAGAAGGTGGCAAAGTCGTCAGCGGAGATGAGGGGGGAAGGAGGAAGTGCTGGGGGACGGAGAAGGTTAGTTGAAGGTTTTGAATAGTTGTTTGGGGTTTCGGGACAGTGTGTTGATTAAAGAAAAGAAGTAGGTTTGTTTTGCGGCAGTGAGTGCGTCCTTGAAGTTGGAGAGGGATTGCTTGTAGATGGTGAGGTGGGCCGTGGAGTGGGATTTCTTCCATCTCCGTTCAGCGACCCTGGACGTTCGGTGAAGCTCTTTGGTGACAGAGGTGAGCCAGGGTTGTCTGTGTGTGCGGGTTTTGGTGTGTGTGAGGGGGGCAGCCTGGTCGAGAGCCGCAGTTAGTGTGGAGTTGTAGAGGGTGACGGCAGTGTTAACGTCGGGTGAGGAGGCAAGGTCCGTGAGAGGGAGGAGGGAGTGGGAGAGTGAGTTGAAATCGATGAGTTTAAGGTTTCTGCGTGGGTGTCTGAGTTTTCGGAGAGGGGGGGTGAGGTAGGGGGAAAGAGGGAGGAGAAGGTCAACAGGTTGTGGTCAGATTGGAAGAGGGGTGAGTTTGAGAGGTCGGTGAGGGAACAGAGGCGGGAGAAGATGAGGTCAAGCGTGTGGCCGTCTTTGTGAGTGGCTGAGGAGGACCATTGGGAGAGGCCGAAGGAGGTGGTCAGAGATAGGAGTCGGGAGCTAGGCGGGACTGGGGTGTCGATGGGGATGTTGAAGTCGCCCATGATGATGGTGGGGATGTCGGAGGAGAGGAAGTGGAGAAGCCAAGTGTTGAAGTGGTCAATCCTAGTGTATGTGCCCCATATCCTGGTACCTGATCCCCATCCTGGTATGTACCCCATATCCTTGTACATAATTTCCCCCCATTCTGGTATGTCCCCATATCTTGGTACATAATCTCCCATCTTGATATTTGTCCCTCCACCTGTTATATGATCCCCATTACGGCACAGACTTAAAAAATAATCCTACCTCCCATCGCTCCCCTGCAGCACCGCGACGTCCTCCTGTCTTTTCATGCTGAACGCTGATCAGTGTGTGAGCGTCGTGCAGAGCGATGATGTCACTGTCCTGTGCCGCACTCCACACACAGGATCAGCTGCCGACACCAGAAGACAGGAGGACGTCACTGCGGGAGAACGAGGGATGGTGAGTATAATCGTTCATCAGGGAATTCACTGCTTCTCACACCAATGATGATGTCTGGGAAGCCGAGAATATCCACAAACACGATCACCCGCGGCTGCGGCCGGTGATCACATGGTCCAGCGGATTAAAGGGAACCTGTCATCTAGATCTAAGCCCCTACACTATCACTACCTGTCCCTACACCTTCCTAGCTGCTCCCTATCTATCCCTTTCTGATCTAAAGGGGCCCTTATTAAACATCACAAAAATAACTTTAAACTTACAGAAGTCCCTGAGGCTGGGGACTGGAAAGGCGGCCCGACGCTCCAGTGTTCCCTCCCAGATGCTGCGTCGCACGCCCCGCTGGGCGGCATTATTCTTTTTTTTTTTCAAACTTCTTTTTTATTCAGATTTTTCATGAATAAAGTATTACAAACAACATCATTAGTACTTACATTTGTACAAATATATTACCAGTTTCTGTTCAAAAAGTGCTACTCAAGATACCATATTTCGCTCTTAAAAATTAGACACAGGATATCAAATATCTTATACCAAGGTTAACATTATCATCCCATTGGCAATTCTACTTACAATTTTCAATTTTCCCAAGGATCCCCCTAAATCTTCCAACAAATACCATGAAGTTCCTCTAAGCGGGTATATTATCTGTCGAATCTCCTCATTTGACATTTGGGACTCTATAAAACCTCTCCATTTCCCCATAAATGCTTTGATGTTGGTTTCTTTGTCTATATAAACCTCTCTCCTATCTACCTCTAGTGCCTTTTTTAGTCCCATTACCACCTCTGCTTTCCCTGGCATATCTTGTCTAATCCAGTATGTCAGTAGCATACGTTTTGCCAACAAAATTAGAACATGAGCCACCTTCAGTCCCACACCCCTGCCTTGGGGTAACTCTAAATCTTGGAAGATCCATATTTTCGGGTCTAATTCAAAAGTAAGATTACTCACTTGTGTACAAAGTTCACTAACCATGATCCAGAATTCCTGTACCCTCGGACAGCTCCAAATACCATGAATCATGTCTGTCCTCACTTGATCGCATTTAGGACATCTATTTTTTCTATCTGGGTTGGTTACTGATGTTGGTATGTTGAAGCCATATATTATTCCATGCATTATACGGAATTGTGAATCGCGCCACTGCTCGTTTAATACATTGTGTCTTCTTTTATTCCAACCCGCCAAGATATTATCTTCCACCGTTTCACACTCTAGGAACTTGCGCCACCTTTTAAAGGGTGCCGGTATTCCTTTGGGTAGTAATGTTTCTCTTAAGTGACCCATATATCCCAGAAATCGTAAGTTGATACGTATCTAACGCTATGAGCCTATCCCAGGGATTACGTCTAACCTCTCTCGATAAGTCTCTCAGGTTGGTCATGATATGATTTTTCAGTTGGAGGAATTGGAGTTCCTGCACGCCTCCCAGGTTGTAGGTCTCTAGCAACTCATCTTTTGTCATCCACCTGGCCTCCGATATGTGCATCAAATCACCCATCTTGTGTATCCCCTTCTGTTTCCACTTAGGAAGAGAAAATGCCCTATTTTCTATCGGAAAATCTGGAAAGGCCCAAGGGACGAGATATTTGGACACCTTCCAAGATAGGCCGCGTTTTTTTCTAACTGCCTTCCAAGACATAATTGTGTCCCGGAAGACTGCTGAGGATTTTATATGAGCCGGCAAACCTATCATAGACGTATGGAGAAGTGAGCCTCTTTCCCAAGGCGCACAGTATGCTATTTCCAAACGTTTGTCCGAATATCTTTCTGAATCTTTAAGCCACTCCACTACGTGTCTGAGGAGACAGGCCAAATTGTACCCTCTAATGTCAGGTAAGTTCGTTCCTCCTTTTTCCTTTCCTCGAGTCATGATTCCCAACCTCAATCTAAAATACACAAAAGGTTTGCGCCAAACTGCTTTCATTAAATTGTGGGATCGGTGAATGATCCCCTCTGCTCACCTTCTATTGTTGTGCCTGTCCGCACAACTGGAGTAAGAGTTTAATCTGTCTCCCAGCTGGGCTCTCCTAGTTGGGCTCCAAGCAGCGAGGTGATAAGTGCACGTATTTCCCGTGTATCCCGGTGCACGTGACAGCTCGGGGGGAGTGGTGGTGTAACGTCTGCCAGGTCCTGTATTCCTAAGCTGCTCTGTATCGCGCTTCCCAGCAGGGAAGAAATTTGCAGCTCCAGATAAAACGAGTGATATTGTAAGCGCTAAGGTACAATAACAGGACACGGCTCACATAAGTATTACCTTTCAGCTTTAATGATTCAGCATATGGATCCCTTTAGCCACAACGCGTTTCAGCGCCAATTGCGCCTTTTTCAAGGGATTACCGGGACCCTGACATACAATTGCTTATATACAATTCACCCCAAGGGGGAGGGGAGGGGGTTTTTGGTTCATGCTAATCTGAGTAATGGAATCCGGAATGGATCCATTGTGACCATATTATTTAGATTAGCAATTATATAAAGTTCATTATAATGATATACATAATAAAAATGTGACTGAAAATACTATGAAGTAAAGATTAGTAGTGAACAATGCTTAAAATATTAAAAATGAAATAAAAATACATATCAATAAAACATTATAAAAACACATTGCTTCCAGATTGAGATTAACTAGCACTCCCATAGTAATAAAACACAAGGAAAATTACAAGCACTTTAAACATTAATTTGCTAAAACAATTACCGTATTTTTCGCTTTATAAGACGCACCTGATTATAAGACGCACCCCCAATTTTGGTGAAGGAAAAGAGAAAAAAATTATTTTTAATGTTAAATGGGGTCCGTCTTATAATGCCAGTGTCCGTCTAACAAATCATATACATATATGTCCCACATAGCCCCCTCATCCTGGTACATGGTCCCTCATCCTAGAATTAGCCCCCTTAATCTGGATATGGCACCCTTATATTGGATATAGCCCCCTTGTGCTGGCACACGTACCCCATAGCTGGCACACGTACCCCATAGCTGGCACACGTCCCCTTGTGCTGGCACACGTCCCCCACTGCAGGCACATGTCCCCTATTGATGGCACATGTCCCCTATTGATGGCACACGTCCTCTTGTGCTGGCACACGTCCCCTTGTGCTGGCACACGTCCCCCACTGCAGGCACATGTCCCCTATTGATGGCACATGTCCCCTATTGATGGCACACGTCCCCTATTGATGGCACACGTCCCCTATTGATGGCACACGTCCCCTATTGATGGCACACGTCCCCTATTAATGGCACACGTCCCCTTGTGCTGGCACACGTCCCCCACTGCAGGCACACGTCCCCCACTGCAGGCACACGTCCCCCACTGCAGGCACACGTCCCCTTGTGCTGGCATACGTCCCCCACTGCAGGCACACGTCCCCCACTGCAGGCACACGTCCCTTTGTGCTGGCATACGTCCCCCACTGCAGGCACATGTCCCCCACTGCAGGCACACGTCCCCTTGTGCTGGCATACATCCCCCACTGCAGGCACACATCCCCCATTGATGGCACATGTCCCCTATTGATGGCACACGTCCCCTATTGCTGGCACACATCCCCTATTGATGGCACACATCCCCTATTGATGGCACACGTCCCCTTGTGCTGGCATACGTCCCCCACTGCAGGCACACGTCCCCCCTTGATGGCACACGTCCCCCCTTGATGGCACACGTCCCCCCCCTTGATGGCACACGTCCCCCCCTTGATGGCACACGTCCCCCCCTTGATGGCACACGTCCCCCCCTTGATGGCACACGTCCCCCCCCTTGATGGCACACGTCCCCCCCCTTGATGGCACCCGCACTTAATATACCCACCCCCTCAATAGGCTGCCCCCACGTAATATGCTGCCCCCCCCTCCATTATAAAGATGGTCCCTCGCCCTGCACTTCCCCCATCATTAATATGACCCCCACGCTGGCCGGCAGCAGATAGAATAAAAAAAGCGCCTCCTTCCTCACCCTCCGGCGCTAAGCTCAAAGCGTCACCGCCGGCTCCTGGTCTCCATGGTGCTCGGCTTCTTCCGCCCATGTGATCGGGCATACAGTGATGACATCATCGCCCGATCACATGGGCAGAAGAAGCCGAGCACCATGGAGACCAGGAGCCGGCAGTGACGCTTTGAGCTTAGCGCCGGAGGGTGAGGAAGGAGGCGCTTTTTTTATTCTATCTGCTGCCGGCCAGCGTGGGGGTCATATTAATGATGGGGGAAGTGCAGGGCGAGGGACCATCTTTATAATGGAGGGGGGGGGAAACAGCATATTACGTGGGGGCAGCCTATTGAGGGGGTGGGTGTATTATGTGGGGGGCCATATGCAGGACATGGGGCTGCAGAGACAGCGAGGGGGGGGGGGCGGCGGAGTGCAGGCTCATTTAATATGCACTGCTCCCCGCCGTCCACCTCTCAGTGCAACTTCAGCACTGAGAGGTGGACAGCGGCAGTGCATATTATATGAGCCGGAGCAGGAGATCTCCCCGCTCTCTCTGCAGCCCCGCAGCCAGCCCACTCCCAGCCTCGGACACGCTCCAGAGCTGCCCCCCAGCCTCCCCATATTCGGATTATAAGACGCACCCCCACTTTCCCCCAAACTTTGGGGGAACAAAAGTGCGTCTTATAATCCGAAAAATACGGTACATTAAAATATACGCATTATATTCCTTCTGGAGTTAAAGTGTCAATTTTATATATCAAGAAGGACTCTCTTCTGTTAAGACTATTTATTTTATCAGTAGCATTATCCCCTATCTGATCAATAATAGTAAGTTTAAGTTTTGTGGGGTCTCTGTTGTGTACTTGGTCAAAGTGTTTTGACACGCTGTGTTTTAAAAAACCTGTGCTTATATTATACTAGCTGTGAGCCCGATGCGATTGCATCGGGATTCTAGAATCTGTGTATAGTTTACTCAGTATATTTCAAATATGGCGGCATAGCGGCCGCCGCTATTCCGATTGTTCGGTGCGCTGAAGGCGGCAACCGATCAGAAGAGCGCCGCGCTGTATGGCGCCATACTTCAAATACATGGAATATTTTGAGTTTCACATTTACCGCTGTAAGTGAGGCGCTATTCTCATTGGTCGCTGTGTGCTGCCGGCGACCAATGAGAATAGCGCCTCACTTTCATCAGTAAATGTGAAACTCAAAGTCGTCCATTATATGTCTAAGATGGCGGCCCGATTCTACAGAATCTGGAGTCTAGCATGCATATATACATTATTCATTCAAATTTGACAATAATGCACATAAGACATGATATCTATCTATCAACTACCAATGTTTGTATGGTATATGTCAGTGTAGTACATGTCATGATTCTAAGGCAAGGCTTTTCGTACAGATACTGGCACCGATGTTTTGTACAGATTACGTATATTCAATTTATATATGAATGTTAATAATCTATGATTTAGCCAGTACATGTTTCCCCACCAACCACGGGAAGGTAGCCTTACAGCTGGTGGGGCCTACTCTACTCTATCCCTAATTATTAATAGTTAGACTCCTTTTAAATCAGATATTTTTCGGCTATTTGCAGAAGGTGTGGAATAACAAAATACAATTTCTGCACTTGGCACCAAAGGGCCTACCTACAGCTCACTTTCAGCAAGTAACATGTAATGTATATGGAACTTGCAGTTAGCTTGCAGTAAATACGGCAAGCACAGCTTCGACAGGTTCACTAAATGCAACCACTAAAAATCAGAGGTAACTGCGATTTTGGCGGTTGAAACTGTCGAAACCACATGTGCCGCAACTGCCGCAAGTAAACCACAAATTCCATATACATTTCATGCAACTTACAGTAAGAATGCTGTAGGTCACCATTAGGCAGCAAGTGGCAAAATTGCTTTTTTCCCACTATAAATTCCACAAATAGCAGAAGAATTCAGATTTAAAATCAAAATGTCTATTCTTTCCCTATGTGTCTAAATATGTACCTATGTGTCTAAATATGTACCTATATGTATGTATGTACTTATATGTACAGAACACAGTTCGAGATAGAGATGTGTGTGAACAGGCGTCCCACCCGTCTCTTAGCTGTTCACAAAAACCTCACCCTGTGTAAAAAGAAAATGAAATCTCTCAGCAGCTATACTGCTGGAGCTTCAGGTTCTTATCACTAAATGCAAGCATTTAGATGATACACATCTACAATCTACTACAAAATGTGTGTTTATATACATAAACTATGAAATCTAAAAAGAATGTTTCTAAGCTAAAAAACTAACGACTATATATCTTAAATGACTATTTTATATCTAATAACTAATTATAATGTCTTTATCTATAACTAAACTAATTTTTTTGGTATTTTTTTTTTCTATTCCTATACATCTATGGCTAAACTAATTTATTGTAATATTTGTGTTTAATTAGAAAGTAACTATGTATCTAAATCTAATATGTATCTAAAGAATTTAAAATAAAATATTATTATAGAGAATATTTTTAGTAAAGAGTTTTTCACTATTGGGCAGCAATTTGTCTTGAATGGGTGTATCCAGCACTTTCACCTTAACATTGCATCGTCTTTTCACTCGTGAAAAAGCCACATATAACTGTCCATGTCCAAAAACGGGTTCTGGCAAAAAAATCCCTACTTTCTCCAGTGTTTGGCCTTGGGATTTGTTGATGGTCATGGCAAAAGCAGGCTTCACGGGAAATTGTCGACGTCTTAACTTGAAAGGTAAGCCAGTCTCTGATGGAGATAAATCAATCCTTGGAATAAACACCACATTTCCTTCGGCAGACCCAGTAATGACTTTTGCTTGAATCATATTGTCAAACAAAGCGATGACAATCAAGCGGGTCCCATTGCAAAGACCTTTTCTGCTGTTAAAGGTCCGCAAAAGCATGACAATGGTACCGATTTTTAATTTGAGGCGATGAGAAGGCATTCCCATTGGTGTGAGTGAATTTAAAAATTCCACTGGATATTGGTCTGGATCTTCAGTCTCATCAGGATCAATGGAATCATCACTAATGTATTCAGTGTATTCACCAGCAATGCAATCCATGACCTTAGAGTTCACCATATCCACATGGTCATTTTTAGGG